>VZTJ01002441.1:1843573-1967645 GCA_013397795.1 Orthonyx spaldingii
TCTTGACGGCCCATTAACAGAGATAGCACCCGGAGGGAGTTATCAGGGGTGAGTCATGACAGAAGATAACAAACAGTGCCCCACCTGTTTTAACAGCTTGTGGTGATGGTAATAGAATATCTTATATTGTAACCTAGGACAAGAGAAATAATAATTAAGGGTACTTAGGGGATTAGTCTTAAGCCTTGTTTTATTTAATGAAATGAAAGATGGAGTAAACACCAGGTAAATGCAAGATTTTCTAAATTGTGAAGGGGAGTATCACTTTGAAAAAAGGAATAAATGAAGAAAAATTAAAAGGGGAGGAGGAAGAAACTTCCTGTTTTAACACTGTGGTAAAATTCAATTTGTTGTAATGTCCAGTCAAAACAAAAGGAAAAGAAATAATCTAGGAGGTAGGAAATCAATTGGGGAAGGAAAAGGATTTTAGGAAGCAGTAATGACTTCAGGCAACTGCAGAAGGCAAAATGAGAATAATATGGGAATGCTGAGCAGGGGCACAGGGAAGGTACCATGGGTTAATGCTCTGTGTGTGTGTCATGGGGAGATGTCCCTTTAATGCCACAGAGCAGGACACCACTGAAATATTGACACAGAGCAGGACACCACTGAAATATTGAGGACATTTTGTCCTGAAGGCTGAAATTGTCACAAATGCTCTGTACTTGCCAAAACCTGCCTCCAGTGAGGATCCTGGGAGTTTTGCCATTGATTTCAATGGGAGTAGATTTGGGCCATTGCTGAGACCTTTCTAAAATTGACCCTTAGAACACAAAAGACGCTGACAAGTTAATTTGGCCTCGGAGGTAGGCAGCCAGGATGATTAGAGTGATTCATTTAAAAGACAATATTAAAATAATTGACTACATGTTGGCTGCACGGATGTTTGGCAAGATAATGGCCTTAGCACCGGTTATCTGTGGGCAGCACCCAAAACTGAGGTACTAAATGTGGATCAGGAATGTCTAAAGGGGGAACATCTGGAGTGAAAAACCACCATGAGAAATAAAGGTTGAAATGCAAAGTCCTTTGCCAGGATGAAGGGCAGCCAAGGACTATTCATCAAAAAGAAGTGCTAGGTTTTAAAATACAGTGAACAGAGCACAAGAAATTAGAATGCAGCACTAAGGGGACTCTTTCTCTCCTGGTTTCAGTTATTCCACAGAAATTAATTGGATATATATTTGTGGACAGAAGTTAGAATGCATTTTGGTTGACAGCAAACATTTCTCATCCCAGATGCAAAGTAATAATTTTACTTTTCTTTGCATCTTTCAGAGTGTTTGCACTTCTCTAAATCCCTCCTGTTATCCTCTTGTGATAGGGCTAGAAGAGGACATTAGAGGCTCAGTTTCTTTTATGAAGTGGTGACATTTGGGGACAGGAATGTGCAAAGACACTCGCAGGCCTGCAAAGAGCACTCAGTTTGTATAACCCTGTTACTGTTCAGGGATGGAGAATGTTGGACTGATCTCTCTCTGACAGATTTCCTCTAAAGAGATAATACCCTTCATGGGAAATAGCTGGGTATGATTTGACAGCAGAGCAGGAAACACTGTTTAGAAACATCTGAATGCAATTGTTTAATTTGGCTTTCATCTGGGGTCCACTAATGGCCACGTTATTAAATGCAGCATTTTACATCTCACTGCAAACCACCCTGTGCTGCTGGGAACTTTGCAGGGCTGATTGTCACTAATGCCCACCAGCAGCAAAGGGCTCTTGAGAAAACGATGAGGGATGTAAAACTTTGTCAGGTAGTGCTTCCATCAAACCCTTCATGCAGACATTATTTGAGGACAGCAGAGAGGGAATTCTGGGGTTCACTGAGAACCAAGCCAGGAGGGTATGAACTGAAACATCAAAAATTGTTAAATCCAAGTCAAGGGGAATTTCAGACGTCTTGTTCCTCAGATATCTCCTTTTGGTTTATTATAGATCCTTATTTGATATTACATATTTCATATCCTCATCCCGACCCAAATATAGTGAAATTTGCAATGCAAAGGAGGTCATTGTGTTACTACAAATGAAAAAATCGCTACTGCATTTGTTAGCCTTAATCTATGATCTCATCTACAATATTTTATTCATAAATGCATATCTTCAAATCTAAAGTTAGCATCCACATAAAGTATTATAATAAACACCTATACAGAAATATTGGAGGATAAAGACGTGAAATAAATCTTTTCACTGCTATTCTGAATTTTAAAAAAAATTCAATCAGCTTTTATAATTCAATATCTTGGCAGTGAGATGAGCAACAGATTTAAAGGGCTTGATGCATTTCAGTGGTGATGCAGGAAGTTTGGGTATGAGGAAGGAGGCATCTGACTATGAGTCAGTATTGCCATCCTTGAGTACTCACAGATTTTGACTGAACTCTAAAGAAAATATTTGCAACTTCTTTTAATAATGAATAAAAAGAAATAGACAGTGTTATTTGACTAATAGTTTTGTCACTTCAGAGTTACATTTCACTCCACTTCTCACCTTCCTGTGGTATTAACCAAATGCCAACATCCTTCCCTCATTCTGAAGGAGTTGTTGTAGGTATTGGACAGTGAAGAAGAAAACAACTGGAAAATTGTCAGATGTGTGCTCTTGCCAGAAAGCTGGTAAAATTAAAGACCGATAGGGAAATGTGAAAATTTCACCTAGGAAAAAATACTTGAAAAATCCTGAAAGATAGAGAAGGGGCAGAGCAGGAGCCATGGATATACTTGTCACAGGGACTGCTTGTGCTGTTGGGAGGGGATTTATGACCTCCAGGTGAAATCCCTACTGCTCAAGTCCACAGAGGACTGGAGCTGTGGTGACAAAGCTGTGTCACCATCATGCCTTGCTCTAGAAGGTGAATGACACGTGCATGATGATTTTACAGGCATTTCATGTCAGCACTGTAGCAAGAACTTGGTGTGCTGAGAATTGGTATCTAAATACCACAATATATTTTGGTTCTTTGCAGCCTTTGATGAGTGTTTAGCACTCACTTGTATGTGCAAAACTTACACCTTACAATAAGTCCTAAACATTGGGAAACTAGTCAAACCTAATATTTAAAAATTAATATAGCTCTAAACAGCTTACTCTGACCTATTAAAAATCATGCAGCATTGCAGTTATAAAATCCTAAACAAGCAAGTTTAAGCTGTACTCCCACAACTCCAAGACTGAAGACTTCATGGAAAAGTTTCAGCTACGGCAAAGTTCAAACTAAAGTCCCAAAGATGAGCAAAGCAGTTGGGCTGTGCTAGTTACAGGTAGCAACTTTTAAATTTTGATTAAACTCATAGGTCTTTTAAAGTGTGATCCCAAGTAAATTTGGGAGCGGTGGCAAGACCGGGATCACAACCCCTGTTCTCCATGTTCCAGGATGACCCCAAGTTAGAAGATAATGTTAGCCCAGGGTCAACCAAAGTTAATGATACCCATGTGGGGGCCAAATATGGATTTATACTCATGGAAATGCGCATACCTTGTATATTCCTTGCATATTCCAATGTATATCCTGTGTATGTGTATAGATAAATACATGAATGATGATGGAATCTGTATGAAGAATCAGTGAAACATTTTAAGAGCAGTGAAGCACTTTAAATATTACTAAAAGACATTTTTGAGAGATTCCATTGCTGTTGAATGAGGCAGCTTCCCCTTCCCCCTCCAATTCTTTCCCAACAGAATTTTAAAATGCAATGCATTTATTCCAAAATCAAATTTGCAGCTTGCTAAACTTTTTGTGTGTGTTCAGAATGCACCTACAGAATGAATTTATCAGAAATAATTAGTGTTTTTATAGCCAATGCTGATTGCTGCAGCATCACATTCCAGTGCTGGTTTGTATGATTGCAAATCATTTCCTAGAGGTGTCACACAAAAGCAGAAGATGCCTTTTGGAGTAGTGTAGTGTCCATGGAATATAAGATGAACACTTGTATAGTACAAGAAGACATGTAAAGACTCACTATCTTTTTTTTTTTTCCTTTCTAACCTTGTTGATGTCATGAATATCAATTTACATCTTTCCTTTTTTTGAGATAATTTAACACTCCATTTAGTCATCCTTGGTAATGCAAATCATATCAATTCTGCTGCCAGACTACAAGGTGATCTCCATTGTATCCCTTGGAAATGAGAGATCCATTTTTCTTCGTTTATTTTTATTGAAAGAAAAATCCTCCTTTTTAAGCCTTTTGATAAGAAACAATTGAGAGTTCCAGGAATTTTAATCAGGGAACAAAGTCGTAACCACCCAAAAGTATTACCCTTTCCTCCTCAGTTATTGTCTGCCTCCCCTCCCTCCTTCCCGCTCAGCCCATTTGCATAACGTGATTAAGGGAGCAGTAATAATTACAGCAGCACATGAGGAATGCACAGCCTCGCAGGCCCCTTGTAGGAAGCAGCAACGCTGCCCTGCACATTTTCCAAACATGTGAAGGAGCCTCCGGGCTCCTGGCCCTCTCCCAGCTCCACCTGCAAGGTCCTCAAGCCTCCTCTCCGTGGAACTGGGGTCACACCAGGTGCTCTCCCACCCCCGTGGAGCTCCTGCTCTCTCAGATCATCCTGAGACCCCACAAAGGTGCTGATGTCTAAGGCAGAGCTGTCCCCTCACTGTTTTGCCCTCCTGAACCACAGCCCCTGTTAATACAAAGCCAGAAGATCCCAAACACGGCAAGGGAAACACTTTTCCATGTAGAAATCAGTGGGCAAAGGTTTAAAAGCTTTGCAGAATGTTTGTGCTTCTAGTTTGGTTGATTTTGTGGATTTTGTTATCATAGCATGAGTTGCAGATATTTTGTGTTCTCGTGTGCATTCTGTTCATGCCTTAGTTTTGCCCTACCGTTAAAGGTACTGAGGTAAATATCACCTTAGAATGAGGAAATTCAATATGGAATTTCAATATTGTTACAGGGCTGTTAACCAGGACCAGTCCATTCAATAATCACCACTGCTCAAAGCTTCTGAGGTCCTTTCCAGCCTCACAGCATGTCCATGAGGTGGGAAGTATCCAGGCAGGGATTTCTGATCAAAGCACCAGAATAAACCCCTCCTGCAGCAGGAGAGCAGCACCTGCTGATTGGTGCCTTCCCATCCTGCTGGATATGCACCTGTTTATATTACAGATGAAAATATCTATTTTCTTTATTTTTATTTTCATTACACAAATGCAAAAATGAGAGCAGAAAGCACACTGTGTATGAGGAAAAACCTCAAGGACTTCTACCTTTATGGCATAAATCAGATAAAAATATATTCAGTGTTTCAGAGGGGAGAGGAAATCATATCTGTGAGAAAGTAGGGTTTTTTCTATTGTGTATGTCCAGGTGCAAAAAAGAACCACAAAACCATTTGACTGTGTCTTCAAGCCAAATATAAGTGATGTTGGGATTTTTTCTTCTAGAAAAGATTTTCTATTTTGGTTGCTCTGGGATGGGTTTACACCCAGCTACAGACAGGGAATGACACATATTGTGTCTGATAACATTGATATTTCTGCCTGGCACACAAAGCCTGTTGTTGCAAAGTGGAAAGGTGCTGCAAACACTCATAAAAATAAATATATAACACCCAGAAGGAAAGCAGAGCACTCAGAGCTGAGGAACTGCAGACAAAAAACCTTCCCCTGCTTCTGTAGGAAAGCTCAGAGGAGATGGGCTCCCGGGCAGCATCCAAAAACTCCCCATCCTGCAGCTCCCAGTGGTGCTGGGCATGGGCTGGTCCAGGCTGCACAGACTTCCCGGGATCTTGAGCAACTCACCAGGGCTGCAGGGGGAGGAGGAGGAAAGCAAGGCCAAAGATCTACTGCATAAAACATAACAGCTTCGTGGTTTCTTATGGTGAATCATTCTTATGGTGACTCTTCTGATGCAAATAACTCAGTGATTTCTTTTTCAATTTATTTTCTGGTAGTTTTTTTGTTAATTCTTCAGCAATTCACTGGTGGAGCACTATTTTGCATGAAGACAGGTCAGCTTACTCTGTTGAGTGAAAGGCTTACAATGGAAACTGGCTTTCCAGGAGAATGAATATCCTTTGATTCTCGTGCATCTTGCTGAGGAAGTCTTTGTGAAGAGCTGTACATCCAATTGTTTCCCTTTGAAGAGAGGGAAGGTTTATGGGGACAGACCTGGAAGCACAGGTCTGCATGAGAAAAGAAGTGTGCAGAGAGAGGGGGCAGCTGCCTTCCCCTCCTGCTGCAGGTCACTGCTGGCTGAATGGAAGGAGAACCCCCTTCTATGGCTTTATGTGAAAGCAGCACGTGCCAAGGCATCAACATAATTGATAATTAATTATAATTAATGAGAAATAAAAAAATCTAATTGCATACAGAAATATTATTAAAAGTCACTTTCTTGGGCCATTTCTTGGGGATTAATCTGGGGACACCTTTGTGACAAATCTTTGCAGAAAGCTTTTGCTTTTAAAATATAATGGCATTGGTGATTTCTGATTTCACTCAGGAGGAAATGCCTGAGAGATTTTCACTCTAGAGGAAAATGCTCCAAAAATATTCTTTTAAAGTTCTTGTTTCCATGGTTTAAAAGCTGTAATTATTTTAAATGCTTAATGGTAGCTCAGTATCTACACTGGTGACTGTTCACTTGTGTTTGCCCAGTAAATTTATCCTATTACTATACGTGTGTGAGTGTGTGCATTTATGTGTATTTAAAACATATATGGTATGGAAAAAAATATATATTTAGCCATTAGAAGTTACTTGTTCTTTCATCTTTTCAAGTGTCTTGCTGCCAGCTGCCTCTATCAAAGCAAGTGAACAGCTGAAACATTACAGCACTCTAATTTTATGTCTGTTGGACACTGCTGCTTTGCTGTATATTTTCTAAAAGAGTTTATTGTCCACTAGGGCTCTTTTAAAGGGAGGCTTGGCTACCAGGGACCTTAAAAATGATGAAACTTAAATGCAAATCCATTCACCTTTTCTTCCATGCAGTAAATTCTACTATCTGCACTCTGAAATGCAGAAGATAACTGTTATGGTACCCTATTTTTTAATCTAATGTTGACTCTTTGGGGCTAATTTTCTTATATTTACTGTGTCCAAATGTGATGCAAAACTCAGGATACAGAAATCACCAAAAGACTGTTGTTGGTAGAGCAGGATTTAACCTCCTTGGTCACTGCTGAGCTGGTAATATTGCTTTCATTTCATCTTTGCTAGAAGGCCTATTCCTGAATAATGGTGATATCCCTGGGTTTGAAAGCACAGCTATGGGCGAGGAGGTGCTGGTAGGAAAAAGTGAGGATGGGCATGAAATACTGAGGTGGAGAAAATATTTCTTCTTCAGATCAGCAGAGTAACAGATGTGTTTCTGCTCTGTCTTTTGACTCTCCATGACTCATCTCCACAGTTAGGAATCAACACTGCATCCTCAAGAAGAGATTGAGTCCTTGAGTCAGAAATTCCTGTAACAGTCTGTGCTTAGCTCTGAGCATGTGCTCAGCTCTTAGCTTGCCCTCACTGCTGCAGGGATGGCAGAAATCATCATCTGTGATGCTCAGTTTTGTGTGAAAAAGGTTCCATCCATCCCAGGGCTTTACATAATCGATTCCTGGGGCCACGTTTTCAGTTCTAACAACATTAGGAAAAGCTGCATCAGTAGCAGAGCTCATCTGTGTTCATGGTGCTTGGTGGGACCATCCCCATCAAGGGTGGTCCTCAGGCTTAGGCAAGATGAGCAGGCAGACAGCAACACCTGCTCAGCTCTTCTTAGGTGTGTTTTGCAAATGTTTTTTCCTCTCTTGCCTCACCTCAGTGATGCTTTTAATAACGAGCCTCATCACAAGCAACCTTTTTGCACGGTCATGGGGATGTGCTGAGGCAAGCAAAACACTGTATATCGACGTGAAGAGCTGTTCTTTTCGTAACAGGGAGCTGCAAGTGGAGACTTGATGCTTCATAAAATTCTGACATCCTGGAAAGGGAGTCCTAGATCTGTTTTATATGCTGTAGTAAAGGTGATCTTTGGAAATTGCTTGTTGAATAACTCCGCGGTCTGCTGTACATCATTTTTATTGATGATAAGGAAGATGTCATCACTATGGCTTGCCTTGGAGAGGAGGGTGGCGAGGCACTGAGCTGGTTGAAAATATGATGTTCTGTGTTAAAGACCTCAGTGCCTATTGTGGAAAGGAAATGTTCCCACTGGTACTCCTGGGTGTATTGGCTGCAGAGTTTATCAACATCTCCCAACGCTGCACAGCCCAGTGGCACATAACTCTGCAGCTTCCAGGAGCTCCTCTGCCCCTGTGCTAGGGATTCCTATTTTTCAGTGTCCTTTGGTGGTAGCTTGCTGTGAATTACTGACTTCTCTTAGAATTCCAGCCATGGGGATGGACCTGTGCAGGTCTTTAACCTTCAAGTTCAGAATCACACCCCTGTCTGCTAAACACGGTCAGGGTGGGTTTTAGGGCAGCTGCAAATTGTAGACTATCAGGGAAGAATGACTGGGTTTATGAGTGGAGCAGGCTCTTTCTCCTCTGCTGTGTGTGCTGGATCATAAAGGGGTCACCTGTCTCGTGGGGGATTTACATGAGCAACTGTTCACTGTGCTACTGAGAGCAGAAAACCATTCCAGGGTATTATGAGAAGCAGTTTACAGATTAAATTGTAGAGCCTGCACTGCTGCAAGAGGACTTTGCAAATGGTCTCTCTGCTACATCAGTTTGTGTCCATTGAAATTGCACAAAACAATTAAAAATGAATCATTGCTAAAGCAAATGCTTGCTTTCCCCTTCAGACGGGCCCTTAAACTTCTTTAAAGAGCATTTTCTCCTGGAGTTTTCCACCTTCAGAAGTATTCTTTTAGCTCTGGGAATAAGGGATGTACATGCATACCAGATTTGTCATGTTTCTATAGATCTCTGGGGTTGCAACCTCAGTACCAAGACATGAGCACAGCTGGTTTGTGCTTGGGAAAGGAATTGTGAGGCAACATCATCTGCAACTAGGAAAATAAAGACTTAATGACTCCACAGATCATCATTCTGTCTTATTGTTTAGTACTTGGGCTCATGACTGCAATTTCTGTGTATCCAGACAGTCTTGTATTTTCTGTATTTTTAAATCCTGTACGTTTTCTCCCTTTAGATAATAAGTGACAGAGGCATCCCAGAGACTGGAACCTTTGAGAATCTCCTCTTAGAGGGCAGCTGCCACAACCTTTCTTCTAAGACATTCAGCTGGTTTTCATCTTTTCCTTCAGGAACTTCTGGAATGAGAGCACACTTGAATCTTGAGAACTCACAGCATTTGTCGTACCTGCGTTTCATTTCATAGCCAGCACTTTCTCAAGGCATTTGCTTTCAGAGGCATTTTCCTCCTATTTGTAGTTTTGATGGATTCTCAGCTTTTCCCATCCATTACTGAAAATGGGAATTAACCTTGAGTTTGAAGATTCATAGTCTGGTCATCACAATATCCACAGCTGAGAGATCAGTCTTGTGTGAGCAGGGGAACGCAGCTGTTTGCATCCCAAAACATGGCAGGCTCTTCCTGTGCCTGCTGCCACTGGCTGCCAAAATAGATGGATTGACATGTGCCCTATATATCTGTACTTTCCAAAAGGAGGGACATGTGTAAGGTAACGCTCATGAGATTTGAGTTTTCTCACTGCTTTGTGGTCTCTCAGTCTTGCCTTGGCTGGCGGCTGTCCTATGGCCATGAGTAAATATTGAAGCATGGTTAGGACACACTGTGCCCTTCCAGACCTGCCCATCAGGTGAGCCACAGCACTGGACAAAATTATATCCCCTAGCTTTTCTCCTTAACACCCTGCTCAAAGAAATCTGGTATTTCTTCCTGCTGACAGCCTGGCTGCTGGGCCCACCATGACAGAAGGTCAGAGAGGATGAAGGAGACTTCTGCTGTCAATGTTCAAAAAATGGTTTGGGTTGGAAGGCACCTTAAAGCTCACCTAGTCCAACGCCCCTGCCATGGCAGGGACACCTTCCACTATCCCAGGTTGCTCCAAGCCTCATCCAGCCTGGCCTTGGACACTTCCAGGGATGGGGCAGTCACAGCTTCCCTGGGCAACCTGTGCTTCATCACCCTCCCACTGAAGAAATTCTTCCCAATATCCAATCTAACCCTGCCCTTCTTCAGTTTAAAGTGATTTCTAGAATCTGAAGAAGCAGCAATTACCACTTGGGTGGGACAACCAGGGTTTCTTGAGAAGCCCAGCTAGGCAGCAGTCTCCAAAAGCAGAAGTCATTCCCCATGTTGGGAAGAGAGGATGTCCAACATCAGCGCAGCAGGAGCCTCCTCTGAGCTGCTGACAGAGCTGCTGCAGCTGAAGGGCTGGGCAGAGCAGCCACAGAGGCTGCACGCTGCTGTCAGCAGCCATCAGAAACATTAAAAAGGTGAAAACTTATGGCAGCACTTAGTAAGTCCCAGGTTATTTGCTCGGTGTGCGAGGAGACCTGCGTGTCACATTTTATATCGGTGCAGGCACCAGAAACATATTTAATGTGCTGCACAGAAAGCTTATTAGACACTGTATTTAATAAATGTGTGTGTGTGTGTGAGTATGGATGCTCAGCACTCGGCCGTGAGAGGAGCAGCTTTTTTTTTTTGCAAATGAGGCCACCTGTTCCTCCTTCCCCGATTTGACAGGTTTTAGTCTCTCTTCTCTGTGCGTGGGCGGACAGTTGGATTTGATTTACTGGAGACTCTCCTCTGGTGTGATTGCAGTATAATTATATCGATAATCAGCTCTGTTTGTGGTCAAAATGTTCTTCAACACACACACACACACACACACTCAAATCCCAAATTGTACCATGCCTGGAAAACCTGTCCTGCTTTCTGTTTCACAAAGGTTTGGTTATGTGATAAATACAGATTGATTTCTGAGGGCTCGTAGCTGTTACTCAATCGACCAAGGGTGTGTGGTACACGATAAAATTTACAGTTACGCTTTGTAGGTATTTCATCAGGTGAGACTGGTCCTTGTTAGAGAAGTGTAAAAAACTGGAGAATCGATTTCATTTTTTCTTAACTTATTTTGATGTGCGGGTTCACCTGGAAAATGGGAAAGAGACTAAAACTGTAGAGGGACGGTTCATGCTACACAGGAAAAATATATATATTTTTCTACCAAAAAGATTGATCAAAATCATTTTGGAGAACATAGAGTTTTTCACTCATCAGAAAGCAAAAATTGTTCTATTTGTTTAGGCTTTGACTGTTTTTGCTATTTTTGAGCTTCAAGAAAATATAAAGGCAGATATAATTAGAAACATCCTTTCATTTTTAATAAGTGTCATTGAAAATACTTTTTAAGGGTCATGGCTTTTTTTACATAGAGTTATTTTTCAGTTTTATTATTTTTAAGTGGTTGCTACGTTGGATGCACACTCATGGATTACCAATTGACCAAGTATTTTACCATGGGAAAAAGTTGTTCCAAGCTCTTGCACTGCCTTTAAAACACACACAGTGCTTTGCCATCAATGTCCACGCAATGAATGCCTTGTGAATTATACTCAAAGACAACCCAAGTGCTTAAATGCTTTGAAAATGAGGGATCTGGAATGGGTGTGTGCTGGACTGGTTAAACCCTTAACCCAAGCCAAAAGCAGACACGGGAACGTGTTGGGATGGGAGCTGAGCAGCTGGAGAGGTGCGGAGAGGTGCCACCTGCATTCAGTGGCACCAGGAACTGGCATTTAGCAGGTTTTTGCTGCACTTCTGTCCTCACCACTTCATCTGCTCCAACAGAGTAGCCGGTGGATGAAGGTGAGGATGAGTGGTGGTTCCCAGAGAAGGTTCTAGGCAGGGGTAACCTGGCACAATCCCCACCAGAAGTGTCCCTTGTCATCCTGCACAGCCAGACCTACCAGTGGAGCATTTCCTACCTTCTCCATGTGCTCGGCTTTGGGCTACACCTCTGAACCTCCAGCAATGCTTGTACAAAACTTTTCATTTATTTATTTTTCTTTTTTTCTTTTTTTTTTTTTTTACCACAAGAGCCATTCCTGCTGAATGTTGAATACCCAAATCAAGGCAGCCCCACTGCCCACACTGGGCCTGTTCTGGTTAAACACGCAGTGTCAGGACTGTAGGACTGGTGCCTTCCAGCACACATGAAAGCAAACAGACCCACTCCAACCATCAGCACTGATGGTGTCTCAGTGGATGATGCTATTTCTCTGTCTATCCCACTGCTCCAAAAGCTCCTTGCTTGGTTTTAAGACAATCAAGCTGTGCAGAGCCAAGGGTACAGATGCCCAAGTTGACCCCACTCGCAGTGTGATTCTTATCAGTCTGCAAGATCATGACAGACAAGTGGTTGTTTCTTTTTTGACAGCAAAAAAAAATGGGAATCACTAAACCTTAATTAATTGTTGTGGCAAAGGCTCCCTCTGCCTTCAGCTCTGCAGTTCTCTCCTCAAGGAAATGCCAGGCAGCAGGGGAGGGGATGTTTTTCTCACCAAGAAATTCTTCATGAGCCTTCTTGGCTCACACTCAGCCTGGCAGATCTGGAGCCAAGGCAAGCTAAAATTTCCTTGATTTGGAGGGAACTGAAATGAATGATGGGATGTAAAAACAAGCAGAAGGAAACAACACTGAGCAATGTTACTGGTTTTAATGGCTGGCCAAAGCCAGGCTAGCAGAAGATGCTCTAGAGAGGGTTGTGGCTTTGCCCTGTCCTGTGGCAAGGTGTGGTGAATCAGTCCTCAGCAAATTCCTTGTGCAATGCCTTGGATTTGAAAGTGTTTACTACAGAAAATAAATCCTGGCTGGCTGGGGTTTATACTGTCTTTCTACTCTGGTCCTTCCTGCTGCACAGGTGATATCCCAGAACAGCTCCCTGGGAGAGGTGATGGCAGCGATGTCTGCGGCACCTCTGGGGCTTGCGACATCACGTCAGCACCAGAACACTCCCAGTAAATAAGGCAGGACTAAGGTGGTTTGCCAAAGTGGAAAATTTAATTTTATTGTTGACTACACTGAAACCTGGCTGTTATAGAGCTCGAGTTTTGCCTTTGTGTTCTTCCCCTTGAAGGTAATTGTATGTTGTGCATCACAGTCTACCAGAAAGCCCCACTAATAATAACAAACCTGACACCTGCAATTAAAGTCCTTCCTGGTACTGTCCTGTATGGGATCACACAATAGCTAGGACAGAGGAATAATTCATCAGAGCAGTGGGAAAAGCTAATTTCTTTACATACATGCTGGAGGGAAAAGGTAGAAAGGAAACTTGGCAGGGAGGAATATCTAGTACCTTGCTGCAAGTGATCTTAAAGATCACATGTCTTTAATAATATAAAAACCTATTTCATATTGATTTTCTGGCAGTTGTGTATTCTTAAATAGGCCAAGCAAAATTATAATATTTGTTTTGCTTTGTGAGCAGAAAAGTTAAATCATTTCAGCTCAAAAAAAAAAAAAAAAGAAAAAAAGGCAACAAACTCTGAGGAATTATTCCTTCAGCCACAAGGACGAAAATTTCTCAAGATCTTAAAAGCATCTTTAAATAAAATGCATTGACAAAGACAGTAGTTCAAATAAGCTCAACCCTTTTTACATATAAAAAGCTAGAAACTATTTGCAGAGACAGATTTGTCTGATTTGATGTCACCAGTTTAGTGGCGAGGGGACCAAAATTCATCAGAGTCTAGTTATGAGTCAAGTCTTCAATTAGCGTTTTGTTTTCCTAAAAATGATGGAAAACTTTAGAAAGGCTGGAGGCTATTCGGTGTGGGCATGCATGTGAGTGTGTTTATGTATTTAATAGGGGTAGGTCTTTATCTTTTAAATTCCTATTTGAGTAGAAATGTAACCAGACCTTTGGCTTCTTCATGCTGTGAAAATGGAACGTGTTAACATTTTGCTGGTGAAACGTGTGCCTTCAAAGCAGAACAGGGCTTTTAAAATCCCTTGGGAACCTGGTTTGATCATTTTCTCCCTGATAATGTTTGTGTTGCTCTCACGTGGCTTTTTTCTTGTTGTTTCCCTACTTTGTGATTTTATCCGTTCACTAAACAAATTGTTTTTTCTATTTTATGAACCTGTGCCAGAGAATTTATTTATTAAGATAATTGGTCAAGAGAAAGAAGATCAGGAGATTTTCCCTCTAGACAATTGAACTTTAGTTAAGTGAAAATATGGAGAGGAACGAGCTTCTTTCTGTTTCTTCTGTGTGGAGGTGGGCACCAATTCTTGCCCCTTCCAGCCTTGCTGCTGTGTCACCTTTCCTTGGAAAATCCAACTGCTGCACTGCAGTGTCCACCTGGGGAGGAGTGTCTGCAGTGGGTGGATGGGGATGCTTAAACTACAGGAGCAGATCAGATCCATGGTCCATCCCATTTAATTCGATCACAGCAGCAATAAATGAATGGCTAAAAGTGTTTTCTTCACTTCTCATAAGGAAGGATAACTGCAGCTCATCCATCTCCAGCTACAGAGGTTCATCCATCACTGGTGGCTTCTGCTGGATATGACCAATTGGATCCAAGTTTCAGGTGGTGAGGCCTGGGAGAGCTGCAATTTTTTAAAATAAAGGTGGATTCTTTCAGTTTTTTCTAGGCTGTCCTAATTGAAATACTATTTCTGCATCTGAGACTGCCTGGCATTGATGTCCATTAGACATAGTCCAGCCTGAGATGAGAACTCAAGACAAACCCTGCTTGTAGTTCCAACACTTAGCTTCTGTCTCTAATGTACAGCTGGAAGCACCTTTCACTGCAACCTTCTCCTGCTCCTTCCTGTAGATATTACAGCTGAAATCCTCCTCTCTAAGAAGGGTCTGTCTCACATGCAGTACCACGTGAAGTGTAATATCTAAGCCTAGTAGAATCAGTAGGGGGAAAAAAGAGCTGCAGAACTGCAATGTTTTCCTGTCTCTTGTTTGAGGCTGTTATGGTGTCACTGTTGTGTTATGTGTAAAGAGAATCGAAAGAACAGACCGTGGGAAACTGTTCCTTGGTAGAGTTCCTCCAGCAGCGAACAAAATGCCAAAAGCAATATCCATGCTCTGAGCTTAATATTAAAGAGGAGGCTATTTTTAGAAGTGTTACCCAGAAAGCACAAACTTTTAGCAGCACAGTGGTGCCCCGGTGAGCTGACTGTGTGCTTTGGAAAGCCCTTCTCAGGGTGAGTGCAGACAAACGTGTCCTTGCTCAACCCTGTGCTCAGCCAAAGCCTCTGCAGCTAGAGTCAGGCAGCAGTGAGCAGCTCCTTTCTGCTTACAGACCGTGCATGGTGCTAAAGAAACTCTGGACTTCCTGAAGAAAACATATGGGGATGTTCTCCTGTCTGGTGATCATGCTAATTTTTCCAATTACATTGTTTTTTGACTCACCGCTTGCCAGCTTTCCCTGAGCAGAGGTGCCAGGCACTGGCACAAGGCTGCTCCGGGGGCTGGAACACAGAGGGTGACAAGATGCTTCTCTCAGCACAGCTCAGATGGAGCAACTTGAATTTTTCCCAAGGCATGGAAAGCCCAGCAAACCACAGCAGCAGTGCAGGGAAAGCCCAGGCCACCTCTGTGTGTGCTTAGCTCTGATTGTATTCAGAAGTCCAGATATAAAAGGTATAAACCACCATTTGGGGTTCTGCAGCTGGGATGCAGATGGGGCAGGAAAGTTGGGGTTTTGGGGAAAGCAATAGCAAGGAGGAGGTGACAAAGCCAGGAGTGTGATTCCTGCAGTGCCCATCAGCAAACCAATGCAAACTAGAGAAAAAAGGAGAAAAACTGGAAACATCCAGGGCTGTGTGTGACCACACAGGATCTGCTTCACCCCACCTTGGCATTTGGGCAAGTAGGAGCCAATCCCTCTGCTCCTCTGGTGAAAACCAACCTGGCATTTAGCAGATGTTGGTTCCAAGAACTCTAATAGCTTCTGACTACTTCAAAATTTAAGTTTACCTTCAGATCCATACTGACAGAGCCAGTGCCAACCTAGCGATCTCCCCAAGCAAGAAATAGATTGTAATTTTAAAAAAGGGAAAAAAGTTCTTTACTGATGAATTAAACAAGATTTCAAAATGATTTTGGCAAAAGATGTATGAGGGTTTTTGTACATTGCTGTTACGTCAGTGGGTGTGATTTTTTTTTTTTTTAATTNTTTTTTTTTTTTTTTTTTTTTTTTTTTCACATTTCTACGTGTCAGAGCTGGGCTAGCAAAAATTCAAATATAGACCAAGTTTTAGAATGCAAGTTGTATTTTACCATTACTCCTCAGGCTGGGAGTATGGCACATATAAGAGCATTTCACTTCCATGAGTAGCAGATGAAATAAAACATCCATTTCCTTTTCATGCACAGAAATAGTAATAGTGGCTGGAGAAAGGAGATGACAATTTATTGTGAACACCAGTCATTGCAGGATGGTTATAGCAGAGTTAGGGCTGGTCTATGGCAGCCAGCAGGTTTTAGAGTGGTAATTTTGCCTGTCTGCTTGCCTAGGGATTGTCTGTAGCTTTTTGAAATGCATCTGTATCAAAAAAATGGTCTTGGAACTTTTCTGGGACAGGTCCTCGAGCCTGTAATACTTTCCTCCAACCCAGTAGTGTTCCCATCTGGAGCAGTTAGAACAAACTGGGCTCTCTCATTTGCTGACTGGGACCAGTTCAGTGTCAAATTGTTCATCCTGACTGTCTATCAGGTTTCTCTTATTTGTTTTCACAGGTTCTGATTCAGCAAGATATTAGCATATGTATGAATTCAACTGTGTGACTATTTCCACTGAAATATAGTAATAGCAACTATAGCAATGATAATAATTATAGTAATGAGGTGATGATGATGATGATAATAACCTTTCAGGCCTAAAAGTGAAGCTTATGCTGTATTGTCCCATCCAATCCTTTCCTAAATGCTGGTGTCTGAGGCATGCAGCAAAAGGCTTTAATGGAGCCAAAAGCTCAATCTGAACTGTTCACCCCTCTTAATGAGTCAGATGTTGAGTTTCTTCTTTAGCCTTGAGTCAGACAAAGCTCTCTCTGAGCTCTGCAGAAGCTTTATCAGATCTTCAGGCTCTTGCTCATAAGGATTTCCCTTTTCTTTCCTTCTCACCATCTCGGCACGTTCACCATTCACCCAAACCCAAAAACTCCCTCCCAGACCACTCTGCTGCTGGGAAGCTCAGTAGCTTTAAGTCATCTCTCCAGACTGAGGGGGCGAAAGAGACAGAAAAAAGGAAAGGAGACAAGGCAGAGAGATCCATCACATTAGCTTTGGGAGCTCTGGAACGTTTTGCCTCTGGTTTGTGATGTTTCCATGTGTTGAAGATGCTTTGGGCAGGGATTTTGGTCTCTCTCCCCAATCCATCCCACCAGACACACTCTCAGCAAGGAGCAGTGCAAATTCCAGATGGCATCCCACCTCCAGAGGGACTTCCAAGGCTTTTTGGGTTGTTTCTAAACAAGCTGCAGCCTTAACCCCTAGCAAAGGGACTCATTGCAAACAGAGGGTTCAGAGCAATCCAACTTTAAACGGCAGCACTGCTAAAGCAGATGCTCTGTGCACCAACTTGAGCGACGTGTGCTCTAAAAACGCATCAAATAAGTTAAAAAATACACTTCAGTGACTTCATGCTTTTGTTTGAGGAAGGCAAGAGGGAATTACAAATCACTAAAAAGCAAAACCCAATTCAACTTAGAAAGATGTAAACTGACCGAGAAGGAAAAGGGACAGAAGAGATGCTGAAGGGAGACTTTGAACAAATGTATCAGGAATCTGACCAGCAGGCAAGGTCCCCAGGCTGCCACAGAGACGTGGGTGACCTTGGCCAAGTCTCTTTGCTTTTGCTGGGTTTATGTTTTATCTGAACTGTCTTAGGTATTCAGGCTGCAAACTCTTCCCAGCTGGGACTGTCACTGCAGATTCACACAGTGCCAAGCAGGAAAGGTCCTGTGTGATTCTGCATTTCTGGGCACTGGGTAGAAAATAGCTAAAGAGGTCTGGGGTTAATGCATGAAGATCAGGTATTACAGTGGATGTGAAAGGAGAATACAGCCTGCACTGAATTTTTCTCTCCAGAAGTCCTATTTATTTATTTTTTACATCTGCGAGGAGCCCTAACCACAGCTGAAACCAGTCTCTTTTGTGCAAAAAATGAAATAGCTATTTTTGCAGCACACAGTAGTTTTGGACAGGATATGAAGAATATTACATCTGATTGGAAGTACAAGAGTTGCAGAGGTGGGCAGGATATAATTACCCAAATTGTGGTTTGTCCAGGACAGCAAAAATACCCAGTATGAAATGCCATGGTGTTGTCAGTTCCTTTCAGTGTCCAGCACAAGTATCTCATGGGACCTCCAGAGATGGCGCCTCCCCCATCACGGATCATTCTCCATCCAAGGACAAGTGTAATCAACTCAATTGCTCAGCAATACTTTCTGTTTTGTTTAATAGCTTCCTTTTCCCAAACTGTGTAAAGCCAAACCTCTTCGCCTGCAAAAGCTGCCCCAAACACTGCGGCTGGAGGGAGGGAGCCAGGACATCCTTAAAACCATGGAACACGTGTGGGGTTTGAATCCACTCTTGTTCCTTGGGGTGGAAACAGGCTCCCTGGGTGGATTAGGCAAGGTGAGTCATAGTGATGTGCATGAATTCACTTTAAAAAGTGTCTCACGGGCAGTGCCTGGGTTTGCCTCTGCTGGGACAGAGGAACTCATCCGTTTTTGGGGTTCAGTTAGGGGATCTTGCTTTTGTCAAATAACCAGTCCTGAAGCCATGAGCTCTAATAGGAACAGGATGAGTGAAGGAAATCACCAAGGGAAAAAAAAAAAAAAAAAGGTACTGGATCTCAGGTTTTCACACTCCTTTCATCATACAGAGCCTGCAAGGGTAGCACAGGGAAGGGCCAAAGCCCCTCTCATCTCTCCCTGGGTCACTCAGCAGTTGTTCCTTAGTTTCTTCCTCAGAGAATAGAAAGGCTCCTGCAATAAGAAATTATTCTTGAACTTTGTAGGCTGGTTTCCATACATGAGCCTTTAGACAGCTCGTTCTCGCTGATTTCTACTTCTGGCTGTACTATTCATGCAACCAGACTCTCTTTAGTAAGGATTTGCAAGAGTAAGCTGACAAACGCTTTGGCAGTAGGGAGGGGGGAAGAAAAAAAAGAGCTTTTTTGCTTTTTTTTCCTCACTAGAAGTAATTTGTGGGTCTATATTTGAAAGCTGCTTTTTACTGAATATAAAATTACTGTAATTCCAAAATGGTCTCCAAAGTGCCACAAAGTCGTATTTAAAATGTATATTAATCTTTACATCACAAATGGCCTGCTCATTTCCCACTTTTACAATTCCTTGCACTTCTAAGAATTGTTTTTATTTACATCTCTATGAAAACAGAATCAATTCCCTCATACACACAGTTGCATATTCTTTGGAGTGAATATATTGATTGAAAAACCTTCTACCAGTCTTATTAATCTCAAGCAGTATTGACCAAGTACAGTTGTACGTATCAGTTGTACACGTGGAAAGCTCACAAAATAACAATATCAATAATGTTCTGCAACAGAAACAATCATTTTATAAATAATGAATGTGCCATATTGAATTTTACAGGTATTTGGGGCACTTTTTTACTTTTAAAGGCCCCGTGTCCAGCTTTGTTGACACCAATATAAATAAAAAATGAATCCGTTGCATTCAATGCAGTTACATTCATGCAAGAGCCAATATTAGGGAGTCTTAGAGCAGTCATTTGTCAAATGAGAAAGTAGGACATGGCATAAGTACCATCTGTGCAGAGTGATTCATAGGACAAGAATGCAGCATAATCAGTTAAATAAATACTACCCTTGTGTTTTCTAGTCTAAGTGGACCTTACTCCAGGCACAAATCACAGTGCAAAGCCAAAGCAATTGCAGGGATACATGAAATTTGTTATTCCAACTCCTTGAACTAGGAGGAATTAACTCCACTTTAAACTAGAGAAAAGCCAGAGGCCTGCAATTATTCTTCTCCCCGAAGAGCGGGATCTCCATTTGTGCCTGGAGGGACATGGCATGGGAGGCTGGAGGAGATCTGGACAAATAACTGACCCAAAGACTTGAGTTTTTGAGACAAGGCATCTCACAGCCAGTGCTAATCCGTATTTTTGCTGTGCTGGGCCACCACAGGTCCATGTGGGTGCACAACCAGCATGGAAAGGCTGGAGGGGTTGGCTCCCTTTGCAGGGTGAAGCAGGCAGTCCCTGGGACATGGGATGAACAGCAGTGATGTGCAAAGGATTCTGTGTAAGCACAGCTTAAAACCAGACCCAGCTCTCAGGGCAGGGGCAGTTTTGGTAGATGAGTGGATTTGCTGGTGATTTTGGGAAGCTGTAGGAGTGTCTGAGGTCTTGGAGACAGAGGTGAGGGGAGCTGCAGAATGAAGACACCTCTCAGGCTGGTTTCCCACCAGGATGTGGGATTCCAGTCAAGGAGATGAGAGGAGGGCAAATATAAAAGCAGTGCTCAAATGTCATCTGGAAAATGAAGAGGGTGAGTTGTGGCCAAAAGCATTTCATGTACATCCTCCTTTTTTCTCTCAAGCTTGGGTTTTTCAAGGAGTTTGCTTTATGTGTGCCCTGCTTAGGAGGAGGAGCCTGTGCTTTTCAGAATTTTGACTCCGTCAGAGTCCTGATATCCTTCACAGCTAGAGTAAAAATTAGCATAATAAATACTTTAGCAATGAGTAAGTCATTTAAAGTTACTTTAAAAGATACAAGATTGTTATGTTGAAAGACACCATGTATCTCTTATTTTTTCTTCACTATACAATTATCACTTGAATCATCTGAGGTCCTAAAGGTCACTTCTACATTAAGTATTCAGTATCACCAAACTTGAGTGGAACAAAGCCTCATCTCAAAAGGGGTCTGAAATGCTGAGTGATCAGAAGAAAAAAATCGAAGGAAAAACACAACACGACTGGTCCCAGGGTTATGCTGCAAGCAGGCAGCAGACCAAGAACAGGCCTCAGGTTCTGTGGCTGAGAGCTGTAATTTTTCTTCCAGCCTCCACGGCCTCTTGGTTATCTTTTCTATTCAGATCTGTTCCTTCACCCTTTAGCTATTGTCACACTCACTGTTCTGGACTGCAGTAGACTTGATCCAGGAGGAAAATGCCCTTTAGTTATCAAGGATCAGATGGATATCTGGAGATTGGGGGCTTTGCTTTAGTACCCTCAAGCTTTAAATTCTAATTTCAGCAGTGCTGGGGCTTGGGTGTGCCACTGTGGACCAACTCCCTCATTTTGATCTGGTTAATCACAGCTACAGTGACTCAGGCCCATACGTGCAAGCAAGGCTGGGACCCAGGAGAATGTGTCTCCCTCTGTATTTCTAGGACTTTTTGTTCTTGCTTGTTCCAATAACAAAAAGGGAAAAGCCTTTCTTTGGTGGCATTTTGGCATTTCTGTTGCTGTGACTCATCAGAGGTATGTAACAAAGAGAGGAAACTTTTTCAAACTTATTGGCACTGGAAGGAGGCAAAAGTTTATTTTAGTCCAGTTGCTTACATTCTCCCTTTTCTTTTACAATTCCATTTATTAAAGGGAATGCAAATTACTGACACAATCTTAAACATGCAAAGAAGATGAGCATTTAGAAAACTGCATGGAATGTACAATTCTAAATCTCTACGAAAGTGCAAAGCACTAAACTCAACCAAATTCTGGTATTTGGGAACTGTCTGAAGGACAAAGGATGCTGAAAACATTACAAATGCACTAGCTTAATTTTTCAGTTTGTGATGGATTAGCTTTAACATGCATTTTAATTTGTGGTTGGATTTTATCAGCTGTAGACAAAGTTTGATAATCTCTTCTTGTTTAATTAGCACAATCCTCTTAGGAAGGAGAAATGCATAGACAGTAGTAATTTATGTTCTCTGACAATTTCATGCTGGCAACCTGAAATATCTTCTGTCTTTAAAACTCACCTACATGTGGTTGTTTCGGACATCTTTGTCCTACCTTCTCTCTCTGTAGTGCATGCACTTGTAAGGGGAAAATAAAGAGAGGGAGGTTATACTATAAAATAATTCCTCTGCATAAAGAGCCAAGAGAACATGTCAATAGACTGCATAAATAACAGCTGGCTCCTTAGAAACCAAGAGCAACACTCAGAGAGAGGCTCCTCCGTTACACTGCTTGAAATGTGAGTCCATTATTAACATTGGGGCTTTACTCTGGGTTGTTTTTGGGGTTTTTCTTTGCATGGGTGGGGCTGAATTTGGCCCTTTGTTTCCATGTTTATCAAGCATTTGCTGTTCTGGAGAGCTGAATCCTTTCTATGGGACAGGGGGCTGGTATTTTCTCCTGGTATAAAGCAAAGAAAGTTTCTTCCCTCTGTTCAAGTTCCACCCCATAAATCCACCCTTTTCACACTGATGCTGTTCCAGTTTGACCTGCTGTGGGCAGGACTGCTCATGGAGATCTGTGGGGATGCCTTTATTGGGAACAGGGACTTGTAACCTCTCCGTGCCTTTTGCAGTTAAGCCTGTATCAGCAGGTTCGTGAGGTTAGCACAGACCTCCAGGAACATGGGGTACTGTAGGAGAAGGGAATGCACTGAACCACCCCATCCCCAGAGGTGCTGGGGAGCAGGAGAGACACCCTGAGCTCCCTTCTCTGTGCCAGCAAAGCCTTGTTGGGGCAGAGGGCAGTGACCTGAGGCTGTTCAGCTCATCCACACAGCCAACACAGCTGTCCCTGCTGACTTCAGCCAGGCCTTGCCCTTCCGCTGGGAAGAGCTCTTTGAGTTCCATGGCATGTAAGGCCAGCAGGAGCACGGCTGAGCTTGCTCTGTATCACATACCTACATAGGTGTAACCACAGAAACCTGACATAAATTTTTTAGTGCGTATTTTACACTGAAAGGTTTTTTAGGTCAGGCTTTAAAAGGACTGAATATAATTTTTTTCACTCTTGTCTTTCTTTGACTCTGTTTTTAAAAATCAAAATCTTCCTCTCTGATTCCAGCAAGCCCTAATGGCAAATTAATGCTGTTGTAATAACTTGGGCTGTGCCTTTGGAAGGCATCAGAAGACTTTTTTATTGCAGCTGCATCCCAAAAGCTCTATCCAGTTCCCAGCCCTCTGTGAGGCTGTTTTCCCATCCTTCCCTGCCAGTTTCCGAGCTGCAATAGATGAGCATTGCTCTGTACCAACGGATGGCTGGAACAGCACTGTCAGAGGTATCATTTTCAGACTCATGGTTTCAGTATGCTCATTCTGACCTTTAGGGGAAGGAACATGTAGGTTGGTTTATATCCCCTGCAATCCCTTTTCAATTAAAACTCATATCTACAGGGCTCCCTCTGAGCACCCAAAAAACATTTATGATAAATCCCCGATGAAACAGTGCTGGATGGGCTGGACTCTGCTTTCACCCAGCTTCCAGGCTGCTCTCAACATCAGAAATCCTTCATGTGACCCTCTCTGGATGTGTTATTTTGGTCATGAAAATCCCAGAGCTGCCTTAAAAAGCTGTGGTGTTTCAGATGGAGGCAGTGTGGGAATAGTCCAGCCTTCAGTGATGCAGAGCAAGAGGGCTGCTTTCCATGCTGATGAGGCTGGTGGTGGTCCCCGTGGGGAGCTTGTCTCTTAATGATGTGTAAGAGTGGCTGCTGGATCAGCGAGAGGCTGGGAGCAGCCAGCCACGGAGATAACTCCATCCCCTGCCTTGCAGTGGCTGCCCAGTGTCGTCGTGAGCTGCTACGTCAGAAACACTGTGGAAAAACGCACTTAATGAATGAGCTGCTAAGCCCTGCTTCCCCTGTATTATCTGGCTCACACCGGTGTCTCTACCTTCTCATTTTGCCTTTGAAGTAGCTCCTTTGAAAACTCATATTCTGTGTGCTCAGGCTCAGTGGACTGGGATCGCACTCCTTAAACTCCTCGCCTTTCCTGATTAATGCTTTTCAGAATAAATATATGCAGATATTGTTGCATTTTCTTGCTTAATCTCAGCAGGCAACGTCACTTTAAAGTGTCTTCAGGCAATTACTACCCAGCCCTTCCCACAGCAGCTTTTCTGACATGGGACAATGCTTTGGTGTGACAAGACCCAGATGAAAGGGAGCTCAAGTGTTGTTTTTGCTTTCGCACTCACACTACATTGGGCCAGCACGTGAAGGAAGACCTCACCCGTGTTTGGAGACCCCAAAGCAGAGCTCAATTCAGCTTTTGAAGCAGTGATTTATCTCTGCCCATGGGTGACTCAGTGGCCAAGGGAAGGGTCTCAACAGGAACCTCAGCTGAAGGGACTGAAGCTTTAAGGGAGGGTTGCAGTCAAATATAAATGACAGCAAGTGTACCCATTTGTATCTGGAGTGGAATAGAGTTTATTTACTTCTGTGTATACCAAACAAAAGGGTTTGTCCTCTTTTTCTGTTCACATCTAGTCAGCTGCTTTCCTGGTTAGTGCAGGGTGTTTGCAATATTGACTTGTTCAGACTCCCTGGGTTGTTTCTAGGATGTTTTCAGGCTGTTTTTTAAACAGGTTGTTGTTGTTTTACGTGTTTTGCTGCTGGCCATAGTCAGCAATAGGAGTTAAGTGCATTATTCATAGAGGTGGTGTGAACTTGTGAACAAGCTAGATAGAAAACCCAAGACTTCTGCTACAGAAAATCACATCCTGCCTTTGCCTATCAGTAAATATTACTACAATTATGATTAAAATGTTAATACTATCAGCAGTGTTTTGCAGTGCAGGCATTGGGAGGCACAGCTGAGCTCGTCTGACCTGATCAGCTGAGGCAGTGCATGCATACTAATGAATTCATCGCCTTATTTGTCTCCTAATATGTTTTAAAAGGTAAATTAATGTTCTTCTACCTGGTCTTTAATGAATATCTTACATCCTGCATTAGGAACTCATTTACTTTCCTAAACTATTGCCAACACTAGTCACGAGGAACAGTTAGAAATTTGCTGGTGCAGGAAGCTGTAGTCTTCAGAGCTGCAGATTGCTTTGATAATGGGATTTTTTTCCCTTTTCACACCTATGCTTGCAGCTAGGATAGTGTTTATATCCAGCTGATGAGCTGTATTTGAAAGATTACTGGAATAATTAAGATTTCAAACAGAAGCAGTTGCACATTCCCCTTTTCTTTTCCTATCAACACATACATAGGCGCCTGTGTCTTCTACCATTGCAAATAAAGAGAATTATTGATGTTCCCTTGACATTTAGGGGCTGCCTTAAATGCAGTGCTATCATTTCCTCAATATAGCAATTTTTCAGAGAGACTTTTTATTTTGCACAACAAAAATGGGTTATTTTGCCTTGCCTTGTGCACCCTGACATCTCCACAGGCACTGTAACCACCTTCCCTGAGGAGTCACAGCCGCCTGCAGCTCTCAGACACTGCTGAGATACAGACTACTCAGGATATGTCGTTCATAATAAAGACTTTTCTTTTTGGGGATGATAAAATATAAGGAAACACCGCATGGGGAGAGCTTGAGGTTCATTGAATCCGCTCTGGCAGTGGATATTAACAGATGAAGCCAGGAGCCCTCCAGATGTGAGCTCCTGTAGTGCATCTCCTCCAAGGTGCTGTTTTTTCCTGTCATTCTCAGGGCCTTGCCACAGTTATGACTTTTGTGAGCTGGCTCAAACCACTGGGATTTGATTTAGGCTGTGGTTCCCCATGTCCTGTGCCACGAGAGCAGAAATTCAGGGGGGAGGGCTGCGAGCAGGGCATCCTCCTCATCAGCTGCTAAAGGCTGGAGCACTTTACATGCACCCAGGCAGGGCTGTCACATCACTGCCAGTGCCTAGATAAATATGGGATGCATGTTTTTAGCTGAAAAGTCTCGCCCTGTCTGTCTGTGCTTTCACATCCCCACTCAGAAAGCCAAGATAAGGATCCTCGGTTCACTCCCGAGAGAACAGTGAAAGGTGTTTGTTTATGTGTGTGACAACCAGAAACACAGAATTACAAATGTCTATTTTAATGCTGCTCTGGGGGAAGGGAGTGGGCTTGAGGAGGTGACAAGGGGGAAGTCTGGCTAATGAATGACAAAGTCCAGGTCCCTGTCAGTCACTGCTGATCTGTGACAAGTTTTATCACTCATTGATTTCATGTTCCAGTAATGTGAGCAGTGCAGGCACAGAGTGAGAGGAGGCCCATGGCTGAGAGAGCTTTCAGTTTAACTGAGCAAGAGATGAAAAAACCAAGGAGAAAAAAACAGCCCAGAGCACAGGGGGAGGGGCCAAGCTCACATCGCCAGGATTTTCCCCATTCTTCTGTGTGTTGGACCAGGCTTTTCCCCAAAAGCAAATTGTGTGACTGAAGCAATGGCCTGAGACACGTGGCATGGGATGTCCTTGGCACTGGACAGCTTTGGTGCAGCTGGATTTTGCATCACCAAAGCCCTTGGGTGCCAATGAGAGTTTTCACAGAGATTATAACTGGCACAATAACCAGTCCTCTCTGGATAATTTCTTTGACTAATTTAGTCATTAAACATTTTCAAATTAAATATAAATTTTAAAAAAAAAAAAAGTGAAGAAGAAATAAAAATATGGTTGGTTGCCTACTACCCATTTTAGAGTGTAATATTTCTGACAATACGTGTAAGTTTCTCCATGGACAAAAGATCTCGTGATTTATTGAGCCATTTATTAATTAGAAGATTACAGCATGACTGCTTCCCAGTAGCACAAGAAAAAAAATAGACTTAGAGTTAATTATAAATGCTGTAAAAGGGTATAAGAAGATTCATAATCCAGTTCGCACGTTTTTCTTGTTTGAAGTTACCCATGAAAACACTTAAAATATGTTCAGTATTAAAGCTGCTAAATCCTCTTCAGCAAAAAGACCTTACGTTTAGGTAGATGCTGTTAACGCCCATTCTTAGACAGGTCAGGTCTAGAGGCATAAAATATGATTTCAGCATTAAAATTTTTCTGCATCCTGACCTGGGCTGTGCTCCTTGTGGAGGCTTCTGTGTTCCAGTGTCTGAAGGAATTCTGTCCATTCCTGGTGGTGTTTCCTCCAAGCTTTCTATCCCTTCGCCCTTTAAGGATCAGCTGCCTGCCCTTAAAGCACTGTTTAAAACTGCAGCTCCTGACACCTGTCCCTCCAACATCTTCACTTTTGTGAAACAAGAAAATCTGATCCTTGTCTTTTGCTAAGAGTTTTGTTCCTATTTCCCACAGGATTTCTTTTTTTGTCAGTTTAATAGCCACAAGCTCTCTCTTTGCGCTTCATAATCCCTTTGATCTTCTTCACTCATTGCTCAGCACAGTGCCATAAGGATGTTACTACCTTTAATCTTTTTGCCATTGATCAGTAATATTCCTGTCTGCTGCTTCTCCGTGATTCCTTTGCTGAAATTGCCACTACATCCCCTCTATGTTTTCATGGAGGAAGTGTCATAACATGGCGAGCGTTGCAGGAGAAGATCATAGATGCTGGAATGAGTTAAAGAGCTTGAGGAGAAGGGTTAAGACACTTAGAGCAAATTTATTGGGTAATTTACATCTTCGTACTCTAGTATTTTTTTCTAGATGGGGAAACAAATTACATTT
This sequence comes from Orthonyx spaldingii, assembly GCA_013397795.1. NCBI lineage: Eukaryota > Metazoa > Chordata > Aves > Passeriformes > Orthonychidae > Orthonyx > Orthonyx spaldingii. The sequence continues at coordinate 1,871,091 of VZTJ01002441.1, forward strand.
AATCACAGTTCCTGGTCTTTTGAGCTGTCTCTGCTGCCTGTCTCTTCAAGGCACGAAGAAGGAATTCTATAAACTCTACGAGCTCCCATTTCTAGTGTCTCTCAATGGTTTGTGGGTGGAATGACATCCTTTTACAAGGCAAATAGGAGATTTCCAGCTCAACTCGAGATCTGAGAATACCCAGCTTTCCTGCTGCTTCCTGAAGTAGGTCATTGCCAAGAGCAGATTAGCTGATGATGTCGCTGGTGATAACAGGGGAGCCAAAGTAAAACCTAACCTTCCTTCCACAGCTCTATTGCCTAACAGCCATAGTAATAACTAAAATAACATATACTGTGAGGAAAGTGAGGCCAGCATGACTCAGAGCCTCACAAAAGGTAGGCACTGGATCAAGAAGAAATCTTTTGCATATGCTCATTATTCTGGGTATAATTACACTTCACTATAAATGGGCTTCACCTGCCACATTTTGTATATAGGTTTTTAATTGTCTAAGTTGTGAGGCGAGGGAGAAAGGAGGCAGATTTGGTTGTGCCCATTATACGTATGAAGATCCTTTGCAAAATTGCCCTTCAAATATGAGTCAGAATTTTGAGTGCAATGAGGAGTGAACCACAATAACCGACTTTATGAAACTAAGATTGTAATGCATCAGTGGGACAAATAACTTTATGTTAATCTGTTAATCATCAAAAAAGGGCAGAGTTTGGGGTGTTAGATTCAGCTCACACTTTGTTACACAGGTAGGATCTGCTCTAGTGCAGGTGTGGAGGTGGAAAAGGAGGTACTTCCATTTTTAATAAGCCCTCCCAGATGGAAGGTGGCTGTGTAGGTTGGGGGAGATCAGATGAGCTTTGCTGGGTGTTTATTCCAGTAGTACCATCTCTGCCTGCTGTGGGTGAGGTAATGCCATCTGACCTGCTTTCTCTCATTTTCCCTGAGTTGATTAAATAAAGAAGGAACTTCCTGCTTGTTTCTATTCTAAGCAAGAGATACCGCTGCTCCACTTACATGACTGAAGGTCTTATATTTCCAGAGAGATTCTCTTCTTCACAGCCCTGTGTTCAGATTTGCTTTTTACCCATGAGTGGAGATAAGTTCCTCTACCAGACCACAGGCTGGTGGTGCTGAAGTGTTGGGGTTTATGATGTATAGCAGAGTGTCACCTGCACAGAGAGGAATTATCCTCTCCGCTCCCTCTGTATTTACACCTTGTATCTGTGAGTTATCGCATATTTTCCTGGCCAAGGTCTTGATTGCCAGAGAAAAGAATAATGGGCAAAAGGGAAAATTCCTGTCTGGCTTCACCTTGGAGTCTGGAGGGTGGTCATTTCAAAATCCCCACCCAGGCTGTGCACAGAGAACTGCACACAGGGCTTCATTCACCACGTAAATTCACCTCCTGATCCCATGTGGTGCAATTCTGCAAAGCTGTGGAGCCTCCTTGCTTTTTCCAAATGTCCCTCAGTTTGGGGAAAGGTGTGGGTTTGAAGGGAGTCAAGGATCCCACCTGAGACCCACAGACTGCAAACACAAATTTACAGGCTAAAGCCAGGCTGTCAGAGGGACTGGCTGCCTCCTGCAGCTCCCTCGGGTCACTGTGGGTCCCGTGGGGGCCCCAGATCCCACCCTGGCAGGTGTCCTCTCTGCAGACCACAGTGCTGTCAGCTGGAATGCCAGCAAAGCTGGAGGTTTCACTTTCAGCATCTTTTGCTGTTTCTTGAGTTATTTATTGCAGTTGTGCTGGTGATCCACACAAGCGGTGCTGCTGTGCATTGTATCCAGATATCTGCAAACACACTCCTGGGGCCTGAGCCTAATTTTAGCTGCCTCTGCAAAATATTCTCCTCTGGACTGAGGCCCTGTTTCTGTTCCTGTTGAACTCTACAGCCAGGCAGATTGCTGGCTTAGGGAGCTAAATACTGCTCCTCTGAAAGACAGGGATCATGAAGGGCACAGATTGGAGCTGTGCAAGATGATTATGTCAGGTTTCTTCTCTGCATGGAGACCTCTGGCATGGCCAAGAGGCAGAGAGTGGAGCCAGGGCACACCAAGGGTAAGATCACCTGCTCCAAAGACACTGCAGATGTGCAGCTCTGCCCCATCCTTCCCCTGTGCACGGCAGAGCCCCAGGGCTGCACATCCTGATCAAGCTTTGGTGTCACGTGGGAGCTGCAGATGAGGTGCTGGGGCTTAGGTGAAGTCAGGGCTGTGATATTCATAACACCTAAACCTGTCACCAGGAGATGCTGTCACCTAACCTGCTGTTCCTCATCTCAATGACTTGCTAAGCATGCATAATCAGATGCATCTATTTAGTGACAAATCTAAGTTGTTTATCAGGAACTTGGTGTCAGGATGGGTTTTGCTTTGTTCAGTGACATGTGGGCCCAGCCTGGGAGATGGAGCTGTGTCCCATTACCTGAAAACTCCCCAGGGAAAACATATGCCAGAATCAGGGGTTTATTTATTTGAGCAGGTCTGAGTTGTTCATATATTGTTTTGTTAAGATTTTTGGGCTGAAGTTCATTTCCCTGTTCTGATCAATTGGCTCATAGGTCAGTTTGAACAGTGGGTAGAAAAGGAGTAAATATAGGAAAATCCACTAAATATGTGAGATGGGGAACCAGTTCTGTTTCTTCTCACAGTCCTCTTTGCTTACCAAATTAAGCAACTAATGTGTTATGAAGCTGAGTGTGTAGGAGCACACCAGGCTGCCCCAGCAGGAGCGAGTTTTTGCACTGGACTCACATCTCTATTTATTGTTGTCATTATTACTGGCACTGGTGGTAATTTGGTGTGTACAACACCTCCAGGCTGAGCATTTGGGGAATGGTGCAACTTATTTCAGAGTGATGCAGGAGGCTTAACAACACAGGATTCAAAGCCATGCTGCTTGCAAAGGGCATAATTTTTGTATGGCGTGTTATAATTATTGTATGGTGTGTTTATTAATAATAAAAGTCACGTTGGGAAGCTTTCTGGCTGAAGTGCTGTGAGAAATGAGATGCTTCCACTGTCTCCCAGTGGGCCTCCCCATCCCAGACAGCAGTACTCTAATTAACTTTTGTCAAGTGGCCCATTGAAACTAGGAAAATGAAGTGATCTGGAGGTGCCTACAGATCTGTAGCTGCTACCTGAAAAATTGCTTTCTATTCTCCACAAGGAAAGAAGGGGAAAACCCACTTGGTAATGATCAATTTTCTACATGTGGTCTGTCCTGGGACAGCAGATGCACATGAACTTGGGGGAATGCAGCAAAACCCAGAACTTCCAGGATTCATAAATGAAAGAACAAAAAGGGAGAAAAAAAGAGGGAAATCTTCCCCAAATTGCATGGCTCAGTGAAGAGTATTTATGCAAAAGGTGGTAAGAACATTTCTCTTAAGATGGAAAATAATGATGAACAACTGATACTGAAATATTTAGTGCCCATTTGAGGAAGAGTTAAAAATCAGCAGTACAGCTTTCCCAGAGTCTGCATACATATGTAAAATCAAAAGCTTAAGTCATAAATTCCCATCTCACTCATCTTCCCTCTCTCCCAAATTCACAGATTTTAATACCAGAAGAGACTACTATGAAAATTTTTTTCTGACTGCTGATGGGACCTTATTTCCATACAAGGGTCCTGCTGAGCCTTTCTCATCCCTACAGTTTCCTCCCCACCCTTGGAGCTCACATTTCCCTGGGGTCCCACAGCTCTGGTGGCACCTCTGTGTTCCCACTGCCATCCCTCTGTACACAAAATTGCAGAATTGGCACCTTTGATTGCAAACTTGTCGGGACAGGAGGGATGTCTTCTGTTCCATGAGCTGCCTAGCACATTTTTAGCACAGCAAAGATAATAATCACACTTCTGAAATGTGTTCTCTGGGTATAAAATTACTTTGGTGCCTAGCACAGGTCTTGGCTCCTTCCATCGACATTTTAGGTCTTGAAGACCCTACGAGGAGCAAAGGGTGTAGTTTTTAACCTGGAAATAAACAATGTTTGTCCAATACCAAACCAATGTCAGGAGCAAGAAACTTGGCATCTCTCAGCCCAGTAAATGTCCTCAGAGCTTCCTTCCCTTTTGGGTCCAAACACACCCCAGCATCTCTTAATGCTTTCCTTCACTGCATTTCTACACACTTTTCTCTAACACAGCACCTCTTCTGCATGAAAGAGATAAGATTTTCATTCCCCTTTGTTCAAACCCCACATCTTCTATTTGCCAAGGAAGAGTGAGGTCTTTGTCCATCCTGTTTCCTGCACACAAATACATTTTTGGTATTGGTATTCTTCCAGCTGTTTATACATACCTGTGTACGTGTTCATCTCTTTAGAAAAATCAGCATTTTATTGTGCCTGTGTGTATATGTAATAGGAAATGGAGATTCATTTCAACCTCAATCTTGTTATTGCTTCCACAAAATACACCCCTAATAACACACATAAAACTGCACAGTTTTACAGTGCTGAATTGTTTTGACTTCATTTTGAGCAAGGAATCTGGGTTACAATGGGGAAGTTCATGAGATCATAAATTCTCACTTCTAAAACTGTGCCAGACACTGAAACTATCAACTACTCCTTTCACATGCATAAGTATTATAATTATGGAGTTTGTAAGGTAATTTGAACACAAATGCTTGCTTTACAAATGTAAAGACATGGAAATGTTAATTGTATGGTCTTTAAAGATAACCAATTAATTTCTTCAGGGATAGGTTTGAAAAGTCCACCTTTGAAAGTTGCCTGACAATTTGAGCTGCCGTTGACAAAATGTATTTTTTGCTGCATATTTTATTTTCTGGTGATAACATAATAGGCAGAAATTTGATCCACTGTAAGTGTAAGAATGAAGATAGAATTTGAAATTGTTGGCTGTTCAGGAGGCTGCACATGACATTTTATTGTTGGACAGTATTTCATGTAAAGCTTAGAACAAGTCTTTTTGACTGTGGATGCTTCTTTTGTTTAATTTGAGTCTTTGAATAGTATTTAATAGCCATTGTCGACTTTTCAACTTATTGCCTTGTGGAATCACCGTATTAATTTATACAAACTGTAAACCTGTGTCATTTCCAAATTTGCAATTCACTGTTCCTCTCTGCTTGAATAAATCTTGCCAGTTTTTAAATGTAAAAATACTTTTTCTGTCAGTGCTCCATTGCAGCTTTTTGTTTAACTCACTTATTTCTCAGGGTGAATTTTTGCTCCTGATATAATTATTTCTAATTTAATGTGATTAATTGCCCCTCAGTTTTGCACAGGAGTGGCTCAGGTGTGGGAGGGTGACTGTCCCTGTTCTCAGCTAGCTAAAGCACTTCCCGTGGTCTTACCCACCCCTGGGGTCAGACCCATGAGCTGGGAAAGCTCTTGCCTTTGGAAGCTGTGAGCTCCCTGCTCTTCTTTGTGTGCATTTCATGTATCTGTGGGAGTTGTGCAGAGTTTCTTGCTACCAACTAAAGATTTCCTGATTTCTCCAAGCTTTCTTTGGATGATCTCAAAGCAGTTTGGATGCCCTCAAGCGTGCAGGAATTAAGACACCACATGGCAAAGTGGGGCTTCCCATTCAAGGTCAGCCAAATCACACCCATCTGACACCATGAAGCCTGAGAGAAGGAGGAACAAAGGTTCTGAAAGTGCTTTTTCAGACCCAGCTTCCTCCCCATGGACAGGGATGCAGCACCTTGTGTGTATAAAGCTGCTGCTCTGCTCTGCTGGGTGTTGGCTCTGTTATATCCCAGCACAACACCAGGTTTAGCAGAGGAAAACGTATTCATTAATTCTGCATTATTGAAGCAGACTGCTGGCTTTGCTCTTCCCCCCAAAGAAGAGGAATTCTTCATGGGGAGAAGGCTCAGTGTTGCTAGCAGGGTTTTCAGACTGCTTGGTCTCCTGGGATGTGACCCAGCTGGAGTCACACATCTCCGAGCTCCCCTCCAGCCCTGCAGCATTCCTGGAGAAAGGAGGGTTTGATCCGCTCAGGTTCCAAAATGCTTTCATCTTTTGCTTTGTGGGATGCTCCCATGCTAATATTTTGGAGAGCTGGTGCATTATCCCTGCGCTGCCTCTGTGCCTGCTGTATGGAAATTCATCTTCTCCAGAACTGTTTCTGTGTGAAGTTGTGGTTCAGGCCTATTATCATTATTTAAAGTCACTTTTGCAGCAGCGTAATAGTAAAGCTTTTTATAAAATATATTATCATTCTGAACTTTGTTGGTAGCAAGAGAAAGCAGGAATAACAGTATGCTGGGTTCAGCCATCAATATAGAGGGGGTATCATCAGTCAAATCCATAAAGCTTTTAAGCTGTCTTGTTTTAAATTAAGGTTTACAATGCATTACAATGGGATATTTAAAACTGTGTACACGTTTCATCAGGTCCTCGTGACTCTGTAAATGCTCTCTGATTAGTAGGTCTAAACAGAGCAGACTTGATCCAAGGCTGATTTTTATAATTAAATCCATTTATTTTGAAGGATGTTACCTGTATTTTATGGCAGGACTGAAGGCTCTGTTGTCATTTCTCGACAAAGGCAAAATTGAATTGGAACCAACTTTGACATTCACCAAAATCTAACAAGACTTGCTAAAACTGTGGAATCAGAAGATTGTCATTACAAGGAGACTTTGGGCAGGAAGTTGGATTGTGGTAGTGAAGGGGGAATATGCAAAAAGGGGCAATATTTATAAGGCTGGTACATATGCCATCCTCTAAAATAGCACTTCCATGCCTCAAACAGTGTCAGGGCTGCGCAGTGCAAATGCCCTCTGGGTGCATCAGCGTGACATTAACGTGCTGCAAACATCTCACATTCATTTCGACAACACAGAAAGGATGGAAAGGGGAACAGATGCGAAACGACCTCTCTGCAGTCAGAGACCATCCGGCAGGAGAACTGTGATTACAACCAAGGCTCCTCATTTGCAGTCTGGTGCTCTGAATTCAACCAGACAAAATCCACGTTCTGTTCCTGATCATAACCGCACATCCTGGCTGGCAGCTGTGCAGGAGAAGCCCTGCTTAATTTCTAAGGGTAGATGCATCATTGTCAGTGGCAGAAGGTCCCACCTAAGCATCCTCCCACACTGCCAAGCATCTGCTCTGGATCTGGGTGCTGAACATGGGATGGGAGAGGTTTGATATGTAAGATAGTTTGGTTTCCAGACCGAGGCTTCCCCAGCAAAACTGCCAAAGTGGCATTCCACATGAAAAATAAGGTGATTCACGCAAAGACAAAGCGTGGGGAGATGAACTGGCTTACAGAGGCTGTGGATGAAAACATAGGTGGCAGGAAAATTTAATTTGGTGCTGGAAAATAGCTTTCTTCTTCCCTTCTCCATTTAGAAATTTGTTGCCCCATTGGCAAGAATCTTTAGGGTTGAGCAGAAGGTCTGCAGACAAACAGGAGTGGAGGAGTAAAGATGAATGCACAGAGAGATGGTGATGGCAGAAGGTCTCTGTGGGGAAAAATCGAGTGTACACAGACCTGTGAGGTGAGCAAAGTCCTGATGGCAGTGGAGGAGATCAGGAGTTTCAGGTTGAATCATAATTGTATTTCCAAGTATGACTGCTCTCTGAAATATTGGCTGGCACTGTTAGGCTAGAAAGAATAAGCTTCTAAGTTTCACATTCAACCCACATTACATTAATGGTATTTGAGTCATGCCCACAACTGGTGCAAAGGCGGGAGAAATCAGAGCCAGAGATCAAAAGCTCAGATCAAACCTAAATATTCTCTTCACAGCCTTACTAAAGGTTGTGGTCAAGGCAAGAGTTGGCATTTAACTGTGACTATACAAGACTGACAACTAAATGAAGGGGAAGTCAAAAGCCAGTTTAATTGTTGCCTGTTGTTATTGTCAAAATGACCGGCTAATTAAATATTTATTGTTTACTGGTTTCAGGCATACATTTGGCATGTCGGGATGCTGTGTAATCAGTAGATCATACATTTCCCCAGAACAAAATACTAGCCTCAGAAAAGCCTGTTGTGAGGATTAGCTGGCTAATGGGCTTGACTCACCCCCCTGAGCACCGAGGGTGCAATTTGCAATTGTAGTTCTGAGTTCCCAGCTGGAAGTGCCTCACGCTCCCATTCCATCTCCCAGCATGGGGGTGCAGCTCTTCTCCTCCAGCCTGGGCTCTCTCCAGCCCTTCCAGCAGAAGCTGCCCACCAGAAGCAGTGATATAGCACAGCTGGCTCCATCCTCTGCTCCCTTTCCTGCCTTTCCCTCCTGTCTGGCCACGTCCAACTCCTGTGCTTGGCAGCTCATTGACTGCCCTGAGGAATGAGTTGTGTTCCATTTCCCTTCCTAAAGTGTCCAGCAAGTGGGGAATTCTGAGACTCCAGAAACCAGGACACTTTCTGCTTGGGCTACCAACTCTGGGCTGTTTCCACCAGCAGGAAAAAGAGAGATCCTACATAATCCCACACTCCTGCCAAGCCTTAGATGGATGGTGGTCCTTTGGGGCACAGCAGTGACATGTGAGAAATGGGGATAATGCAAAGACCTGTGAAGATGAACAAAGTCTTAAGATGGGCAACGAAAGGCAAAAAGGGCAGAGAAGCTGGGGAAGGATCTGGAGAACTACTACTTTGAGAAGCAGCTGAGGGAGCTGGGGCTGTTCAGCTTTGGAGAAAAGGAGGCTCATGGGAGACCTTATTGCTCTCTACAATGACCTGAAAGGAGGTTGTAGCAAAACAGGGGTCAGCATCTTCAAAATAATAAGCCATAGGCCGAGAGCAAATGGCCTCAAGTTGCACCAGGGGAGGTTAAATTGGATCCTATCAAAAATTCCTTCACTGAAAGGGTGATCAAGCTCTGGCACAGGCTGCCCAGGAGAGCGGTGGAGCCAACACTCTGGAGGGATTTAAGACTTGTAGATGTGGTACCTGGGGACGTGGTTTAGTGTTGGGTTTGGCCTTGCTGGGTTAAAGATTGGAATTGGTGATCTTAGAGGTCTTTTCCAACCAAAACAACCCCGTTCCCTTCGTGCTCCCAGCTGCAACTGCAACTTCTCAGCGGTATTTTGGTGTGGGGGTGAAAGAACATCTGCACCACACCATGGCTGGAATGGATGGCACCACTTGGGTGTCAGAGCTGAGAGACGCTGCTGTGAGCCCTCAGTGGGTGCAGTGCCAGCTGCTCTGGGGACAGGATTCACACTCAGATTGCTCAGCACAAAACACTTCATGCCAAGGCCCTCCAAGGAGCCTTTTTTCTGATTTCCATCCCTGAGTGGGGTCTCAACAGACTGTCAGACTCACTCATTCCTGCCTAGAAGGGAGGAGGAGGGCAGGGGCAGCAGGGCATGGAGGTGCCAGAGCAGCCACTCTCAGATGCAAACATTGCAGGGGCTCAGAGCCAAGCTGTGAGTGAGCAAGGCTTGGGAACGCTCACGGGCCTGCAGACAGCCTCACTGGGAAGGAGGAGGAGAATCCAGGCAAGCAAAGCCAGAAGGAAAGTGGGAAAGTCTGCAGGAATGAGAGTGGGCTCATTGCAGGGAGCTTCAATCAGAGCTATCCCCACTGAAAACTCAGCTTTTTTAGTAACAGAAAGAAACAAACCCACAAAAACCAAAAGCTGGTATTTTCAATTCCTCAATTAAAATGTAATTTACACCCTGTGCTCTCCCTCAGATAAAAGCATGCTTTGTTCACCCAAGTGTGAAACAATATTTACAGAAACATTTTGTGGCTTAATGCGCTGCTCTGACGTTGGAGCCGTCTGTGCATGCATGGAGTGGCCCCAAGGCAGCTCCCATCCCAGGGCTCCAGGGCAGGCCCAGGGAGTACTGGGGACAGGGCTCTGGGGACCAGTAGGAGCAGAATTCCTCCAGATCTCAGGGCTCAATTTGTGGCCATGGAATAAAAACTTCCTGCTATAAAGTGCAGCCCATCAAAGCCTGTGCTAGCTGGGCAGGCTGGGACCTTCCCAAGGAGCCACCACTTCCAACAGCAGCTTCTGGGCCTCAGCAGAGGGTGTTTACCCCTGCCAGAACCTGATTTTGGGGGTGTTTTTCAGAGTCCATTGGGAGCTTTGGGCATGAAATGAAGTCTAATTGGGCTGAGAGGAGTGAATAGGGGTGGGAACAGGGATTTCTTGTAGTTAGAGTTGCCTGTGATAAGTAGGAGTTGAAGTGCTGAAGGATGCTTTCCCCTCCAGCAGCTACTCAAAGATGAGAAAAGATGTGTGGAGAAAGGGTTGTACTTTGCTACCTCGTTTCTGATCCTTTTGATTGGCTTGTGGAGACGATCGCCTTCCAGGGCTGTCAATCCCAGACTGAAGAGCTTCTGGCATGAATAGGATTGGAAAAGCTTTCTGGTGTACTTACCTATTTGGTATGAGGACTTGGCACAAGGTCTTTCAATGCAAGGATTTAATTTCCAGTACAGAATCACACACTCCTTTCAATAGCTTCATTAGAAAATTCTGGTTATGTCAACCATCTTATTATTTTTCCAACTTACCTAAATGCATTCAAGGGCAATGAATATGCAGTTGGTGTTTAGGAAAAAAATCTGCATGAAAGTTAATGGAAATCTGCTAACAAGCACCCCACTTCCATTAATTGATTCCCTAATCCAGTGAAGCATTAGTCATATAATTAATTTCAAGCATTCGATCTCTACAATCAAAATTGCTGGCTCTGATCCGAAGCCAATCAAACCACCAGCAGCCTTGCCATTGATTTCCATGGATGAGATCCAAAGGAACTATGCACATGTTAAAATTAAACACATCCTTAATTGACTTGCTGGGGGCCATATTTAGATCTCCTTAAATTACCTGTGCCAAGCAGGGCCCTACAAATGCTTGACAGCAAGAACAAAAATGTAGCTACCTCCCAAAAAATGGTGCCTATCCCTGAGTATGCAAACTTACCCAGTGTGCTGCTGTGTTTTCCTGGGGTTTGGCTCTTGTCCCTAATCCACTTGCTAAATTAGAAAACTCGAGCCACTGTGACACAGGCTGTCTGAGACTGAGAAATATCTGGGACCAAAGCCTCCCTTAGCACCTAACCTGGTCAGGGGGGTCAACCACCTCTCCTTAGCTCTGTGACAGCATGACTGCATGTCTGCAAAACCAACAACAAAAGAGTGGCACTGCAGCCATGGGGGACCTGGGGGTCTTTTTGTAGAGCAGAGCCTGCTGGAACAATGCTTCTGTCCTAAATTTACCATCAGAACTCAGAGCACAACCCTGGGCTGATCCCATCTCTTCTTATTTTGGAGCAGTTCTAAGACCTTTGCTAGGAGCATGTGTGTCCATCTTAGTCTGGGTCCAGGGGACAGCAGGGCTTCTCCAGGGAATCAGGAATTGCATCAGGGAATTCAGTCCTGAGCCAGAGTATCCCCCCCTCCTCCAGACACCAGTGTGGCAACAGCTGTCTAAAAAATTACTTCCGACTAGAAAAACTCTCCAATTAGGCAATTAAACTGACAAAATACCTCCAGTTGTGAAGAAATCTAATAATTTGTGGGTTGGGGGCTTTTTGTGCTTTTTCCCCCTACTATGTTTTAAATTATTATTATTATTGCTAGAATGGATTAGCTCTACGCACTCCTATCTTATTTGCAAGCCAAAGAATTATAGATAGTAATTGGATAATCTCTCAATTATCCCCAGTGACTTAATTATCATCATTAACTGTATTTATTTCACTAATGTGGTGGATTTCTTTTGGGGGTTTCATTCTCCAGGCGTATTAGTTTGACTGATAATGGGGTATACTGAAAACAGCAAGGCAGAATTATACAGGTTTTTTGCAAAATGATGGGTCATACCTTCCACAACACAAGAAAAAAGTAAAACCCTTTCTATTTCAGGGATATGTCTAAACCAGAACTTTCAGCTCAGAAGTTGATTATGTAAATTATGGAATTTCATCTCTATTGCACTGAGTTTCTGAAGATGCAGTGAAATTTGTTGTGTTGTGCTACAACAAGAGATGGCTACTGTAAATTGAAAGTCAATGCAGACAACAAACACAATGCCTCAAGGAGACAGTGCCACGATCTGAAATTTCGGGAGGTAATGCAACTTCTTTGTCTGACTGGTGCATTTGTGTTTGAGCGTAATTAAAAAGCCCTGGAAGTGAAACTAATTCCTGCAGCTTTCTACCAGGAGATGGATTGCCTGACTAATGAGAAAGATCTCATCCACACAGCCTCCAACACAATGTCCAGTGCAGGGGAGCTCTGAGCCCCATCTTGCTGCTGCTGAATCCCAGAGGGGGCTGGGGTTGGGTATCCAACACTGCTAATCCTAATTAGGAACACGCAAAAGCTGGTCCGGCACCAGCAAGCCATAGGTGACAATTCTTATTCCTTTCCACGCCAATTTTCCGTGTGGCTTTGTTTGTCTTTTTGAGAGCCTGAAGCAGAAAAATAGAACTGTTGGAAACTGCTTTACATTAGTTGATTATCTCTGGCTAAGTTGAGAGCATTTGGCCTTGCTTATTTGGAATAATTTAACGTGAGAACCCCACGGAGGGTGGTAATTTACAGGGTATGGTCTCAATTGGGGGATGTACACACCACGAGGCAAAGGGCGGGGGAACTGCCAAACATATTTAGATAAATCTTTGAACTGCTGCTTATTATTCCAGGCCTTATCTTGTTTCAGTAGACCAAATGCTGTTAAAATCACTAACGTGCTCATATTAGAAGCAAAATCATTTGATGTTCTTTGTCTTTCAGAGCCATAAAGCCTAAATTTCCGATGTAACTCGTTCAAATGCGCTACGCACACAAGTATATTTGAATAGATTATGTGAGGAGCTCTGTTGTAGGTTGAAGGTTGCTTTTTTTTCTTTTTCTCCCCCAAATTCTCTGTCTCATGCCCCTTCAGGCTGAACAACCCCATCAGTCATCCCACTGCCACCTCCCACCTTTGGCAGTCAGAGCTTTGTCACTGCCTGAGCTGGGGACTGGCCAGCAAGGGCACAGCTCAGTACCAGCGCCTGCTACTGATCCAGCTTTTGATTACCTGAAGGATTATCTTGAATTGTGATTGTTATTTTTTTAATTACAATGGGTGAATTGCAATCCTATTTCAGTAACCAGATTTCCATTTTATACATAAATATTGGCTTTTCAGTCTGGTGCAGCAGGAGGATACTCACACCTCTGCCAATAGCTTCCTCCTATGTAAGTAATTGGTTTTCTCAAGGTTATTTATTTAGATGATTATTTGATAGCAGACTGCAATTTTGTTGTCTTCAATGCACGAAAAGCTAGGTTTGTCCTCTGAACTTTATTCCTTCACTCAAGCTAGAGCCAAAAGACCAAGCCCAGTCATAGATCAAATGCCAATATCTGCTGTAAATCCATGTAAACCAATGGATTAAACAAGCAGAGAATCGGTGCCCATATATATTAGAGAAAGACAGAAATAAATCTCACCTGCATGGAGAGACTGCATTAGCTCATTGTGCTTGTAAGACTTTGAAAAACCTAATATAGATTCCTGTAGTGGATGAGCAGGGGGAGCTCCATCATTTCCTACAACCATTACAACGTCGAGCTGCTTTGTGCTTTTATTTTTGTACCTTGTTAAGATGAGGCAGGGAGTTAGCTCAGGTGGGAAAGTTAACCAGTTAAACTGGATTTCATCTTGCAGCAAAAGGAGCTCAGGTGAAAACAGCCCCATGTCAACGTGGAACAGCAATATTAAAATTTAATGTGCTTTAGCCAGGGCACTTTTAAATCACATCTCTGCTTAACTCAGTGCCTTTCCCCAGTGTCCCCTGAGTGGCTACAGCACAAATTTAGCCAAGCTTTGCTTTATTTGCACAGAGTGTAGGAAAGGAGGTGGAATTTAGGCTGGGGCACTGGGTCAGTGCTCACCCATGCAGGATCTCATCCCTCTGGCTCATTCCAATGTTTCCAGGACAAATTTTTCCCCAAAGGCAGAGCTGGAGATCTCTGTGCTGATTCTCTTGACGCCTGGCTTCTCTCTCAGACCTGGAGCAATTTGATAAGGTGAGAAGCTCAGCTCTCAGCTAAGACACCTTGAGCTTTCCTCATTGCAGAGAAAAGCCTGAAGGCATGAAATGGGGATATCTGGAAGGCTCGAAAACTGGATAGCAAAATAAACCTCTTGCCTCAAATATTAACACTTCAAGCCTTTTCTCACGATCCTGAGGAATGAGGGCAGTGTCAAAGTTTTGGGGAGACCTGAACATTTTGCTTAACCAGGCTGCTCATCCTTAGAGAAGGAGCTGCGAAATCCCATGGGGTTTAGTAGCTTTAGTGGGAAATGAGAGGTACAAATGAGCAGGAACAAGGGTAGCATGTCCTATCTATTTCCTTGCTGTTGCTGTTACATGGGCTTACAGCACAGAAGGATTGTATTTAAATCCTCAAAAAGGTTTTTAATTTAAAAAAAATAAAAATATTCAGGTTTTGTAAAGTTCACCTTTCAGTGTAATCTTCCAGTGATTTAGAAATGTAATTATAAAGCAAATTGACAGTGCCCTTTAAAATATGTCATGTAGGGAAATTAATTTTAGGATTTCTTTCCTCTCTTTTTTTTTCTCTTCTTTTTTTTTTTCTTCACTGTCATATTTTGCACTAGAGAAAAGCATCTGAAGGTGCAGAGAATCTTCCTTGTAGGAATTGGGAATAGAGGGGCAGTGATGTGCAATCCCATCACATTGCTCTTTCTTGCACCTCGCTTTAACGTTTCCCTGTGCCACAAGCCAGATGCTCTTTCAGCCAGCACTGACCTGTGAGTTCCACGGAGTGGGACTAACCTGCTTCATTTTCAAGTGCCTTGGGCAGTGTGCAGGTGACATAAACACTTTGGGATGAAAGTCTACTTTCATCAGTCACCAGTCTACTGGGTGAAGGGAGAAGCTCAAACCTCCCATGTGCATCTCCCTGCGTGTGGAAGGCGCCTCCTCAGCCTCTCCTGCCTTCCTAAGCACAGCCTGAATTAAGTTGCTGCAATGCAACTTGCACAACTACAGGCTAATATAATTTGTCACAATTAGGGCTTGATTGGATGTTTTCATTCAGGGTGATCCAGGCCAAACTGTTACAAATGACCTCTTAGGCTCAGAGCATGAAACAGATTTGCAAAACCGAGGGCGAAACTGGAAGGAGGACACAAGGAGCAGCCGTCTCCCGTGGCCATCACCTCAGCTGTTCCAGTGCCATCCGGACTTGGAAGCACTTGAAAGCAGGGAAACTATGCAGGGAACACTGTTTAGGAGCATTCCTAACTTAGGAGGAGTATTTTAATCTCTCAGAGTATTTTCATCTGTGTGAAAGTGCAATACGTGTGCTTCGTGCCTGGCATCCGTTTGGATGGAAAGATGGGAAGGGAGGGAAAGTGGGAATTTTTCCTGCAGCCCCTCCAGGTCTGCAGTGAGACCAGGGGCAGCAGCCTGTGTGTGTAGGGCAGAGAGGAGCCTTGCTGAAAGGTGAGGCAGTCACTGACAGCCTGTGGGAGCTGCCCAGTTTGGAGCTCAGGCAGAAAAAGGGGCTCCAGGCTGAGCCTCTCCCAGGAAATCATTCCACTTTGCACAGAACGCTGCTATAAATATGAAAAAATGCTCCCTAGGCCATGGATGGGAACTCTCCCCTCCATCCTGGTGAGTGCCCTGACCCACATTACCCCTTCAAACTCCCGCAGTGGAAGACAGAGCCCAGCCCTTTGTTTCCAGCTGGGAAGCGGATGGAAGAGCTGCCAATCCCAAACACACGTGTCCAGCTGCAACCAGCATCTGAGGCCTTCAGAGCCCATGGAGGACAGCTGGAGGCAGGGTGAGGTGCTTCTGAACATAATGAGAAGTTTGAGGCTCTCAGCTTGGCTTGTTTTCTCGGTGTCCAGGGCACAAAGCATCCGCTTCACCTTGGCACTGCTTCACTCCCAAAATAAGCACTGATAATGATGGGATGACCGCTCTGCTCTCCTCCTCTTGGTGGTAATGATGTTCATTATGCATTCAATAGGCTACTTCACAATATGAATTCATTTAGAAAAGGATAATTAGTCCACAGCTTGCTTTACGTTTTATTTAATTTTCTTTACTTCTGTTTGGGGGAAAAAAAAAAAAAAAGAAGTATGTAGGAATTGTGTTATTTTTGCAGCAAGGAAAATGGAGCTCTTTGATTATCCTTGCTCACAAGAGATATCACAAAAATGGTGCCCTGGTTTTTTGCTGAATAATTTCTTGCCATTGAGCATCCAAAAGAGCATTTTAATCTCAATGTACGCTCTGCTATTGTATCAAATTAAGAAGAGCAGGCACGGGAGGCTGCTCAGTGAAGAATCCTCTTTTCCATTAATTTGGATGTGTTAAGTGCACTTTCAGAAGCCAAAAATATTCTTGTAAAAACATGATTGCACAATGGGATTTCTTTCTAGGGCTTCAGTCAACTACCAGCATTCATCATTGCTAAAATTGAAGCGGGAGTGAGAGAGTAACATCTCCAATTAACAGAGGCGCATCGCTGAGCTGTTTGTTTTGGTTGGGTCTGTTAGTGAGATCCTGTGGGGAAGGCTTCCTGCAGACCTACCAGAGCAGAGGATTTGGGGCTCTGAATCCTTCCTTGCACTTCCAAATCCCTTTTGCTTTTCTCACAACAGCCCAAAACAAAGCAATCCCTGCTCAGAAGGCATTCAGGCACAAGCTGACTTTTCAGCCTGTGAAATGGCAATCGTTATGCTCCAGGATGATATAAATATATTAATTTCTGTATTGGCAGCTGCTGTGTAATGAATTGATACCTTAGGGGAGGCAGTTCCCAATGGCTTGAAGAAGGTGAGGAATAAACTTGGTACTGGCTCCCTCATTGCTTCAAGCAGGGAAGGGTGTTGTGCTCTCCCTGGAGATGTCTCTGCTCCCTGCATGGCTGCAGCCCCCGTTCCAGAGCCAGAGATCCCCTGGATCAGGCCCCTCACACAGCTGAGTTGAGGTCTGATTAAGGGGAGCTCCCTCACCCCACTTTTGTGTGATGCACTGCACATGCAGGCAGCAGGAAACTGAGGTCAGAAGGTTTTCTCTTTCTGTCAAAGGGAAATGGAATCCATATGTTCAGGGGAAAATACCTGGCACTGCACTGGTGCATGGCAGCTCTTCCTGGTGACCGACCTATTTACTGAGAGCTCAAGTACAATTTTCCTAAATAGTCCCTTGAGTCCCTGGCCAACCCCTGTTCCAGGAATTTCCTAAAGGTGCTGTCTCCTGTACAGCTCGAGTCAACAAGGCATGAAAGAAATGAGATCTGAAACAGTGTAATGTATGAAATATGAATTGCACAGCAGCCTTGGATTACAGCAAGTCCAACCGCAATGCCTGGTGCTCCCCTTTACTTTTATTTCTATTAATATTCCTCAAGCAACAGCAAAGATCGATTTGAAGTCAGGAGCACAGAGAGTCATGGGAGTTTCATTAGCATGCAAATCTGAGTGAATTCATTAGCCCTGCAACTGATGCTGATGCTCCTGGAAACTAGTAAAAGAGTAAAGTCTGCAGAAGTAAATCAGGCCGTGCTAATGAGCCTGTTAATAAAGCTTTTGTAAGCTTTTCCAGAGCCAAAGTGACAAAGCACATTGTCAACGTTAAACCTCTGGTACTGAGCCTTAGATGAGGGACTCATATTTATTTTATTTTATTTTATTTAGTGCTGGGAAAGAAAGCAAAGAGCTGTAGAGAAAGTAGAGAATGAGACAAAGGCAGTTACAGAATTTTCTCATCAGAGATAAAAGTATTGTGTGGCTGCAGAAAAGAGATGGAGTGACAATTGCAACCGTGCAAATAAGATCCATTTGACTGAAATTATATTTTAAAGAAAAACAGGAGACCAAATTTGTTATAATGGGCCTTTCACCTTCTAGCTGTGTGTTCTCATTTTCCCTTCGCTTTATTAGGCATAATTTCAGGATTGTGTTTTGTTTCATCCTCTTCTGATCTTGCAGAAATTCTTAGGGCACTGATGCAGTGCCCAGCTCGCTGGGGTCACCACAGCCCCTGCACCTCCTCACTGTGTGGGGTGGTTCAAGGGGAAACTGGACACCCCTGGGACCCCAACCCCTTTGTTATAGGGACTGGAAGGACCTGTACCAGGGCAGCCTCTGCTCCTGGCCCCTCACAGGTGGGATATACTGGTCTGTGGCAAACTTGGTGGGCTCTGACAGACCCAGCCCCCCAGACCAGGAGCTCTGTGGTGCAGGGAAGGACCCTGCTGGGTCCGTGGCTGCTGGTGCAGAAGGGAAAGGGAGCTGGGAACACACCTGGCGGGAGCAGCAAGCGGTCTCCGGAGGTTGCTCTGGTTTTTGCTGGTAGAGAAAAAGCTGAGAAGGGGAGCACTTTGTATTTAACAGAATGAAACCTGTATTTCAGTCTATACCACCTCAGAGTGGAACCTTTCTCTGCACACATGTCAGCATTTTTCAACCCTGTGGTTACAGGTAGGAAGGTGGGAACCTAAGGGACTGGGTGATGTTTAGTCTGAAGATCCAAGCTGAATTTTAGCACTGCAGCATTTCTCCCTTTACCTTCCATTTTGACACCATTTCAGGTGTTGCAGAGTTAGAGATCTCTCCCTGCTGTTGCACCAAGGCTTTGAATTTTCCAGGTGGGAAATAAAATCCACAATCTCAGCCGTGACCTGCACCACTGAGCCGGGATGAGGCTCATCCCCCTCGACCTTGTGTGTGTTTTGCATGGCAGCAGCAGCCACAGCAAGCAAACAGGCTGTGGTTCACCAGGCTTCAAGGCAGAGATAAGGGGGAGGCCAGGTAGAAATAAATTTGGTTTCTTTTTGCAGCAACCTCTTTGTGTAAAGGAGCTCGATGCAGGGGGAACCTGATTACTGCTTTCTCATCAAGTGGAAAAAGAAGTGCTTTATACCCAGGCTGATGGAAAACTACTGGAATGCTTTTCAGTTCCCCTCTCTAACCCTTAGTGCTTTCTGGTGCCTTTAAGGGAACAAAAATCTGGGCTGGGAAAATTGGGAAATATATCAAAATATATTTGGAGATAATGGGAAGTAATACAATAGACAATGCAACTGGGCAATAAAAGAGAGGCAAGGGGAAGGCATCAAAAATACCATCAGAGAGTGGAAGGAAAGAAAGGAGACAGAGAAAAGGTAAAAGCAAGGGAATGAAGAAAAAAAAGCCACTTATACAGTGGGGTGGCAAAGGACAAGAAGGAGATGAGGGAAGGCAGGGAGAGAACAGTGCAAGAGAAATGAAGAAGAGGCCCTGGGTGAGTGATGGAGTGGAGTCATGGGCAGGCAAGAGTAGGGAGAAATGGAGTGGAAATGAAGCAAAGGGAGGTGTGGAGTGGCCGTGGTAGTGCTGATCTGCTTCTCCTGTAGCTGCAGAGTGATGGCGAGCGTTGGCATTAATAACATCAATGCCTGGTTATGTGAGGGGAGGGGGAGCCATGGCAGCTCCTGGCAGGGGCACTGCTCATTCAGTGCTGCAGACTGAGAGATGTTGGGCTTTTTCCACAGCCTCCTTGGGCTAAAAGGGGAGGGAAAGCACCAAGAGGTAGATGATGTCAAAGTCTGGGCCAAGACCCATTGGTCTGACAACCCACTTGTACACTGCGCTTTTTTCTCCAGTGCTGATAACCTGCCCACCGGCCAGAGGACATATGGCTTGCTGCCCTTCACCTCTGGAGAGCTGAACTTCATTTGCTACAATAGCAGAAACTTTTCTGCCCCATTCTCACAAATTCACCCAAGGAGTCCATTCTGCCTTAATCCCACAAGGCCAGTGCCACAACACCTGTGCTCAACTCCATTTCTTATCACCTGCTGCACATTGGGCACCCCTCGTGGCACTCAACAGGCCACACTTGAGGTTCAATTGCACTGGCACCTTCCACACCAACTGCACCATCTGCTTTGATTCCTCTTTCTTTTGTATTATATTACAGTTTTGGGGTTATTTTTTTGCTGCAGCTGCAAAAGCTTTGGGAACATTCCTATAATAACTCCCATACAGCTTGGTTTTAGCAGATATTTGGGCTCTTTCATTCTTAGCTGCTGAATTACATTTGGTTATCAACATGCATTATATCTGCTGTCAATTAGCTGTTATCTAACACCGTGAAATGACTTAACTCCTTCAGCCTGCTCGAAGATCTGTCCCCTACCAGCACAGGCACAGCTTGTGTCAGCTTGCAAAGATCCAGGCAATTTTGTCACTTTTTTTTTCACTGGTGCTCATTACAGCTAAAGGTCAGTTGTGTTTCCATTGTAAGCCTAGGGATAATGGCATGATCCAGCAAACTCTTTCTTGTGTAAAGTTAACAGGACGATTTGCATAAAAATCCTTACTAGGGGAGTAATTTGCAGGATTGCACCTTTAAAACCTTCGCCTCAGGAGCAAGGCAAAAGCTGGAACCTGGAACAGCAATCTTCCAAAGCCATATTTTATCAGAGGAAACGATCAAAATTTAATGAGGAGAAAAAGGTACTTAATGGCTGTAGATAGTGTAATTTCAGCCATAAAAATGGGATCATCTTGTGAGGCATCTTGCTGCGGCCTTTCCAATCAATGGCACGGCCGGCAGCAGCCTCGGCTCTTACAGGGTGAAACCCTACAAGGCATCAGGCAAAAAGTCCCAACCCACTGCAAAATGCAGGTGATGGGTGAGTGATTGGGTCTTTTCCTCCATGAAATCTGTGCTTGGCTGCAAAGTCGTGGCATGGCACAGTTTGTGATCAAGCCCAGTGAAATCTGAGGCAGGATGGCCTTGCAGTCATGGCTGGTGCCGCTGGCATCTCAGGAGGGTTTTCCTCTGCTCTCCCAGCAAACATTTCAAGGGTTTCACCAGCTCGGTTGTTTATCACACTGGAGACTCCCTGAGGCTCAGTGCTAGCCTTGAAAATCTATTTACATTTTTAAATATATGCCAAAGTGTAAGCCCTGGGACAATTCAGAGAAGTTAGGTACGCAAAGCAACCAAAATAGAACAAAAAAAAGTCCTCTAGCAAGCCTTGGGTGAGTATTTCCGCATATTTCCTTGAACAGTCCAAATGTCAAATGCAAGCCTACATATCCCAGGTCACAGCTAAGAAAAGCAATGGATGGATTTGGCCATTGGTGAGCAAATATTAGTCCTGGACAAAGGCACTGCTTTATTTTCCAAGTGTACCAAAATTAGAGAACCCCCTAGTGCTGAATAATTTTGTTCTGCCTTACTGTGAAAATTCCCAGTGTTCAATAGCCCTCCACAAGTTCTCATTCGAACCCTGTAGTGCAGTGCTCCTGTGGCTATATGTCAGCTGCAGTGGTGGTAAACATGTACACACTACTCATTTAAGGGCTTTTAAAAGGCTTCTCACTGTGCCCAGAAATTACACCTGTGCTTTCTTTCTTACCCATGCTGTTGTCTTTGTTTCTCAGGCTATATTAAGCCCTTTTTTTTTTTTCTTTCTTTTCCCATTGAAAGAGTAGTAATGTAGAAACACCTTTAAGTCCTGTTTTCTCTCTAGCAAGCAAGTTGTGCACAGGGACAGAGACAGTTAATCTGAACAGAGAGAAAAAATATGGGGATGGCAGCAGATGTCTGCCCCTCCTGAAGACACTTGACTTTTCAGGAGCTCTGTGGTGTTAGCTGAAATCCGTGGCAGCTGCAGTGCCTGGTTTCCCGGAGATGGGGACCTGTGATACTCTGACTGTATTTTCTCTATCCAGAAATGATGAAGGGAGACAGAGGATGTGGAAGCCTGAGGAGCTGTGTCAGGGGAGGGGGGAAGGTGGATGCAAGGCTGCAACGAGGCACTTGCCTCTAATAAACTTTTGCATTGTAGGAGAAGCTTTCAATATTAAAGATGACTTTGTAGAAAGAAGAGCAAGAGAAGATGTGGTAAGTAACCTAAAATATCATATCTAAAAGGCTGTTTGATCTGTTTGCACTACACTGCTAAAAAAGGGAATTCAGGTAGAGGTCCTGCTAATGTCAGTGGTCACATTCTACACTGATCTCATTTGTACATTTATGGGGGAGCTTTCACTCAAGAGGAAGACAAAGAAATCAAAGAAACAAGAAAAGGAATCAACTTCAACTGCAGGAACATCTCTGATAGCACAACGGTGCTTTGGATGGTGTGAAGTCGATCAGTGAAGCTCTCTGATGAGGAACATGACTAAGAAAATTACTCTAAGACTTTTGAAGTGGAGTGTTGGTGTGGGACATGTTTGGTACCTCCTCTCTGGCAGTGACAAGTGCTAACAGTGACCCTGCACTGAATTTTTGTGATCCAGCCCACACCAGTGACTGTGTTGTAAGAGTCCCTGCGTGTTTGTGGCAGTGGTGCTGCTGCCAGGTCCAGATTCCAGCCCCATCAGGCTGCACTCTTCTACAGCTCTTTGTGTGTTTTTTTCTATAGGACCAGACCCAATTTTTCTTCCCAGCACATGCCCAATTTGCAACGTCAACATTGTGGTTTGCTGCTAAATATCTGCTGATGCAACTCTGCCGAGAACTTAGCCTTCAAGTTTTATCCAATTCATTTAAAAATAATAAAGCTCTTGCTCTGCAATTCCCAAAAGTGAGAACCGAGCCTCGGAGGCATTTGCATTAATTATGTTTCAATCTTAAGAAATGCCTCCTGAGCTTCCCCCTCGATTCATTGCAGTTCTTGAACCTCTGAGTGATCATACTGGCAGTGATCACACGTCTCCTCTCGAGCTCAGATCCTGCCTCTCCATTCTGCAAGTGGAATTATCTCTCTCTGTCTGCACCCATAAAGCCAAGTGCACTTGTCCTTCCAACTTCCTCAGAGTGCCAGGCAATCTCTGTGCTATGCCTCCTATTAACGCCTGCAATTAGCACTGACAAAAGTGCTGGTCCCCCCTCCCCTCCCCAAAACCACGCTGCCTTGATTGGTTTTTAAGAAAATCCCAGGGTGCTGTAATACCTCCCTGGCAGTCGTGTTTCAACAGAACAGCAAAGTTAGTGAGCCGTGACAGTGCTCTTTTTCTAAACCAATACTGAACATCCTTAATCAAGCTTTGCTTTTTTAAAAATAATGGGCCTAATTCTCTTTTGCCTTACAGTATATTCATGCTTGTGTAATTCCATCAGGACGTATCCTCAGCTCCTGTAAACCGGCAGAGCTCTTCCGACTTCATTTAAACCCCAGGAAGACTGGTAATAGCTGAAGATTTGAACTGCTGATTTCCAAGCTATTCTTGATTTATGCCGGTTCTAAAGGATAGTGGGTTCAAGCTCCTTCTTTTTTCCTGCCATTAAGTACACTGTTTTTACCTCATTTATATCAAATAATACTCAGAGTGCATCCAAGCAACTGCCTTTTCCTGACCTCTCGAACCCTCTCCTTCCCTGCTGACCCTGTCACAAAGCTTGCACACCCAGAAAGCATCCACCAATCTCCTTAAAGACCCTCAGGAGGATCAGGTGGAACATCAGGGAAAGTTGTCTCATACCACTATGCACACATTGCGTTTTTTGTGCTCTAAATCAGATGTGTTTTTCCCATTTGCAGACATACAATGACGTTTGCCATGGCCAGACTGTGCTGTCTCCAAAGATCTCCCAGGAGGAAAGCTTATGGATGCTAAAGCACATCTCTGCCACAACCCAGCACTGAGCAAATCCTCAGCCATTGCCCTGAGCGGGTCCTGCAAGTTGATTTAGTTCTTCTCTCTTTCTCTCTCTTCTTCCATCCCATGTTCCACAGTCTGAGCAGCACCCACAGCTCTGGGAAGAGCAGCAGGCAGGTGAGGAAAGTGAAGAGGAGAGACACAGCATGTTTCTTCTCAGCAGTGTCAAACTTGTCTCTGGTAAGGCCCTGGCCAATTTGAAATGCAAGGAAGATGTGAGCCAAGACAGAGACGTGTTGAAGGGCTGCTGGGTTTAAGTCTGTTCCCATGATCAGAGAGCACACATTTATAGGGGCAGTGCTGTGCTTGTCTGATATTAGACTGACGTTTAAATTAGGTACAGGCTCAGTGATTGCACCTGGGACCTCTGAGTGCAGCACAGGGCAAATAAATAATGATGTCTGTAGCAGCAGATAGAGATGCTGTTACGAACTTTGATACAGCAGTGTGAAACACTGGGTGAAACATCACACAGGCTGACAGATTAGAGATTTCATAGGCTTCAGGTACAAGAATAAAGAAAATAAAACTTGAAATGAACTTTCTGTGATAAAAGTGGCCATGGAAGAGGCTTTTACACCTGTAAAAGCTACAATGTGGTTCCCACTACTGTCTGCACCCAATATTCAATGTAGAAATATGAACTGTAGCAATTGAGCTGTAGTTCTGCTATAAAATTTTTATAAACTTGGGGTTTTATGGATCTGGAACACTACAAAATAGAGAGCATGAAAGCTGTTTCAGAGGGAAAGTGCCTAATTGTTGATTTTGCACTGAATCACTGCATTCAGAGACATAACTTGGGATCTGTATTGTACTACCCTGACCACACATACGTGCAAAAGTATTCAGACTTGTTAATTCAGTTCTGAACTAGCAGTTACTCCATTGTTTCTCCTCTCCCTTCCCAAGGAGCAAGGACAGAAGGAGGAGAGACATGAGGCAGGTGCCAGAAAACAAACCAGAGGAGTGTTAGCATAAGCTTTCTTGACAAGTTGCACTGTATAAAATACTGAGACACCTGCCAATGCATTTTTGGGATCCCCACAGAGTGATCTCTCATGGAGGGAATCACTTCAGTACTCTGGGCACTCTCACAGTGAAGTCAGGTGCCCACAAAACATTTCACTGTTCCCAGTCCTGCTTTGACATCCTCATGGCTCCGAGCCCCCAGGACTGGGACATGTCTCCCACATGAAATCAAAACACACTCGGCTTTCCAAAATGCTTCATTTCTCTTTTGTGTTTGGAGCTTGGCTGCACAAGTCAGAAGAATTTGGTGTCATCTGTTTTGGAGGACAAGCCCTGGCACTTCGAATGTTTCACTTCCTGTAGGATTATTGTCACCATTTATCATCCCTTATACGTCTGAGGGTATGAATCCTTGCTCCTCAGCCCACCAGTGACATCAACAGAGAGAACACCACATTTTCGTACGATTGTTTCCTCTCAGCTGCTGCTCATCTTTTAATGGGGATTTGGATGAGCAACTCAGGACAATTTTATGGTGTTCTGCCAGTTGTGACTCACTGGTTTTTCCAGCACTTAAGACACCAATGTTTGTGTCCTGCAGAGAGAAGCCTTTCCACGCATTCCTCCAGCCCAGAGAGAGCTGCTGAGTCCCTGCTGAGACTCTGAGCAAGGCTGCCCACATCTCTGCACCCACCACGGGGGCCACACAAGAGAGAGAAAGAGCTGGGTAAGGGCTCAAACCAACATTTTTTAATAGTGCTCATTATTAAAAATCAAAGCAGTATTCTTTCTCCAGCATCTCCTCAAATCTTTGGTTCCCCTGTGACGTTAGGGAGTGGGATTCAATGTTAGTCTTGATTTTTCTGTTTTCTAACCTATAGAAAAGCAGGACTCACCATTGTGAACACTTTTTTTTAGCTTCAGCCTGATTCAGATACCACATCCTGAGATGTAAATCAGAACTCTGATACACTGAAATAAAAGTGGTTTATGTTAGACGGCAAAAACAGGCTCAGTTTGGTCTAAATTACCCTCTTGCTTGGTGAAGGAGCACATCAGCACTCCTTCCCAGGAAGGCAGGGGTTCTGCAGGACATTAGCTGTTTTCTGTTGTGGATGAGATATATTTGCTGAAATCTGCTGCATGTTAGGAGGCCTCTTTCATGATGATGTTTCACGAAATCAAGTGTAGGACAGTGCCCTCCCTCTCCCCACAGTACATTAGGGTTGAACTCATGGAAATAAAACAGTTCTTGAAAAACACTTGGTGAATCTACATAATTAAAAATCTTTCCTGCTGGGGGTTAATGATTTGGGGAGATTAACTTGATAATGTAATGTAAAATGTCGAAATCAAAGTGTGCATCCAGAAACACTGGTGCAGCTCTGCAATGGGAGACAATTTTAAGTAAACAACCAGAGAAAGTATTTTGCAATTAAATTAAAGATGTTTCCAAACTACTGTACTTTGCTATAAAAAAGCATCATCTTGAAAAGTCAAGTTTCATTTATTTTAATTAGTGCTGTCATGAAGTATTCCATTCGGCAAACACTGACTAACAAGCCCTTTTCCAGACACCGGTTTGAAATCTAATAATAATAAAAATAACCACAGACCCTTCTCACGGTGTCTTCTGGCCCAGTTCTCAGGCAGTCGAGATCAGCCTCACTCCAGCAAAGTCAGTGTGGCATCCTGATTTACAGCAGGTGAAAACAGAGGCTTTACCCTCCCTGGTACGCCCCTTGGGAGGAGATGTGAAGTCTACTGACATCAGTTGCTTTCAGAAAGACTCAGGTTCAAAGCTGTGTGTGCTGGGATGCATCCCTGGTCCCTTTCACTCCCCCCACATTCAAGAGGCGAACTCAGGAGGCGTCAGTATCAAATTGATGGAAAGCCAAAGTGATCTTGATCCTCCTTTGAGACTTATTGTTGAATTGCATTATATATAAGCAGAGAAGCTTCTTTATTATTAATGGGATACAAAATCAGAACCATCAAGGAAAATGATATAATTCCTATTAAGATGGATGAGTTGAAGTTAAGTCTGTGGATTCCTAACAAGATTATTCTCTGCGACTCCTGCACAAGCGTATTGCCCTCCCAAGGGAAAACCTCGCCCTGGTGGGGAAATGCTGGGGGAAATGCCATGAGCTCCTCCTGGGCAGCTGCCCAGCCTGGCAGGCAGCTGTGCAGGCACTGCCCACACACGTCCAGGCACGAGGCTGCCTGGGGGTCTGCTCCAGGGTGGTAAATCTGGGGCTGCCACCCCACGAGCTGACCTTCCTCAGGATCTCTTGTTTAAATCCTTTTCTCTGTCATCCAATTTGTTTTCACATCTGCCAAGTATTGCGGCTCCTTCTGCATGTCCAATGAGGGGATTATTTTGCAGGCTTAAATCTCACTCCTAAAAAAAGAAAGTTACACTGATAAATACTTGTTGTCTACACTGGGAGGCTGGTGAGGAATAAATGGAAGTGAGTGCGAAGGGCACTGTCAGTTCTGCAGAAATGCCTCCTATTTCACACGGCTCCCATCACATCCAGAGGGCTCAAAGCAGTCTTTGTGCAGCACAAAGTGCCCTCCCAGGAGCGAGTGAGGAGCAGCTGTTCTGGGCTGCTCCCTTGCTTAGGTAAACCCCTGTATATAAAATCTGAATATCCCCTTTTGCTTTCATCCTGTTGCCCACAGCTAAAACCCCCTGTTCCACCTTAATTCATCCTTCTCTCTGCTAACGCCCTTCAAACACTTACAGACTCTTGCCTCTTCCTCGCCATTTAGCCGTGCTTTAATCTCACCTCTTTATTCATTCATCACAAATCAATCTCTCCTGCCCCTAATCAGGGCAGTGCAGCAGCTCTGCCAGGAGCTCCCTCCCGTCCCTGTGCCACTAATGAGCAGGACCAAGTGCCGGAGCCTGGCAGGAGGTGCAGCCTGCTGCTCGGAGGGGTGCTCAGCACCCAGCCCCAGGGTGTCATGTTTTCCATGTGCTGCCCCCACCTGCCCCCCTGACACCACCTAATGCAAAATCAAAGTCTGTTTTCCTCCTGCTGGCAGCCCTATGTATCTTATCCCCCATTAGTGTCATTTGGGGAAGAATGGCTTTGTACAGATAATAATAATTTTCGTTTCCCCATTCAGAATCTCCTCTACTACCTGTGGGTAACTGATTGAGTGCTAAGAACACTCCCTCTTTCCTTCTTACCTTATAATAAGCACCAGCACATCTCTGCCAGTGTTGAACTCAGCAAGTGAGCTCTCTGCACCTTCGAGTGGATCCTAATCCAAACATTATATGGCTGAAAGCATTTGAGTGCTTAAAGGATTCACGGCTTTTCCCTCTATTCCCCAAGGGTATTACACACAAACCAGCCTGGCAGCAGGTCCCTCCTCAAACCTCTGCAGCAGCAGCAAGACCCTGAATAGTCTCCATCTATGCAGACTCTTGCATCTGATTTCCTCTCCACTGCTAATCTGCCATCTTCATCAAAACTGCTACTCTTAGGTTGTCTTTCACTGTGTTATTTCCATTCTATGAAATCTTCATTTGAAGAATATCTTTGTTAGTGTTGCACTCAGTACAGGAGATGGTGAGCTGGTCCCTGCCTGGTGTGTCTTTGGGCATCCAGGAGCAAGCTGAGTGCTGGCTTTGAAGCCAAGGGAGGAGCTGTCCCACAGATTTTGTTCTGGTTTGTTATCTTGCCTAGTCCTTATGGAAACAGAGCAATCTCCTTCTGCTGTTGAATGCATCCAGTCAAGGGATCCTTCCTGCTCTGCCTGGGTACTTTACAGTTGTGGGTTTTGTCTCTCACTGCATGTGTTAAATGATGAGGGGGAACTCACAGCTGCAGGTGCAGGGTAGATGTTACACAGACTCCTCTGAGACAAACTTTGAGCTCACATCATTTGCAGTGGTGGCAAGCTGGACTGGATGATTGCTCTGATCACTCCTACTCTGGTATGTCTACTCTTCCTCACTTTGATTTACTTGTGTTTCACCACCACTGGGCTGATTTGGGTACTTTCTGTTCTGTTTCTGGTTCCCATGACACTCCTTTTCTCTTCTTTTATTATTATCTTCATATGGGGGGACCTGACCTTCCCCTGGAGCAACTCCTGTGAGTGACCACATCCTTTCTCATCACGACGCAGCTTCCAGTCACTGACAAACACAAAACACTTCTGTTCTCCTTCTCCTCTTCATCTCTTGGGGAGCTTTGGAACCTTTGCTTAGCATGTGCTCCTGCTCTTTTAGCAGTAAATTTGTGTCTCCTGGTGTCTCCCTAGCAAGCTGCCCTGCTTTCCCACCTCCTCCCAGTGTTCAAGCCAGCTCCCTCCCCAGTTCACCTCACCTTCAGTGTGGCTTAACAGGGTGAAATTCCCCAGTTTCTCACACAAATCTGGAAAATGTTCTGGATCAGATATTCATACCCTACACTTAAAATGTACTTTAGTACATTTCTCAGTACTTTAGTAACTGCTGCTCTCAATGCCCAAATAGCATGAAATGACTAGTTTTTCCCTCAGCATGATGGACTGAACTATCCACAGCAATGCCAGAGATCAGAGGGAGAAGGAGAAGGTTGAAACCAGTAGAACTGATCCAGGGCCATAGGGAGGAATCTCAGTGATAAAAGAAATTGGTGAGATGACAGCGAGATGAGATGCAATCTGAGCCCTCCTTATACCTTGTGTTTTTATACATACACTCAAAACATTTCGGGGCACGAGATTGTTTTCTCCTTTCTGGAGAATTATTTTGTCCTTCCTTTAGCTGACAGCCATTGGGGAGAATGAAACACTTTGGTTAGCCTCAAACACCTTGCTGAGCATTCCATGGGCTCAGGCATGGCGATGTTTTATTGCAGCTGACACCAATCACGGCAAATAGACACAAGTGAGATTTTTTATTTTGGATCCATGAAATGAAGGGAATAAGTAAAGTGGATTTGGACTCACAGTTCAAAGGAAGGGGTAAGTAAGTCCCAGGAAAGGGTTTATCTTATCAACACCTCAAGCTTTGGGAGGAATGGGCTGTTTTACATGGAACTCTGCAAGCTGCTCTGGCAGGACGAGTGCTTGGTACCATTCCCATTCCTGGGATTTCATGGCACAGCCAAGGTGATGGGAAACTGGTGTTAGGGAGGGAAAAAGAAAAAGAAACCATGACCTTGTCCATCATAAAAGACTGACCACTTATGAGTCTGGTCCCAAAAGCTCCCCTGGGCTGGAATCAGTGGGAACAGCACAAGAACCGGCCCCACAGGACCGATGGAGACTCAGAATGGCCTGAAGCAAACATCTACACTGACTTACTCATATCAAAAAAGGTGACAAATTTCTGCAACAAAAATGTGGAACTGTTTGAAATTCATAGTTTGTCACAGCCCATTGTGAATTCAAGAACAGTGCTTCTTTCAAAGGAAATTTCTGTGATGGCATATTAAGAAAAAACAGGCTACTTTCTAGTAAAAATGGCCATCGAGCAGGCCTGCTCCTGAGGGAGGCTTTGATAATAGGAGCCCATTTTCCATGGCTTTGGCATTAAAAATACAGAGAAGGGCACTCTGTCCACAGCTTGTACGGAAAACAGACAAGTTGTCATATCTGTGAATGACAGGAAATAGGAAACACCTGGAAAAAGGCATTTCTAGCCTCCTTTAGGAGGACACTGCCTAAAGATCCACTGAACTCCTCTCCTCTGAGGAAAGGCTGAGAGAATGGGGATTGTTCAACCTGGAGAAGAGGAAGCTTCAGGGTGACCTAATTGTGGCCTTTCATACCTGAAGAGCTGAAGAAGAGCTGAAGAGGGACTTTTATAAGGGCACGGAGTGACAGAACAAGGGGGAATGGCTTCACACTGAAAGAGAGTACGTTTGGATTGGATATCAGGAAGAAATTGTTCCCTGTGGGGGTGCTGGGGCCCTGGCACAGATTGCCCAGAGGAGCTGTGGCTGCCCCATCCCTGGATGTGTCCAAGGCCAGGTTGGACAGGGCTTGGAGCACCTGGGATAGTGGAAGGTGTCCCTGCCCATGGCAGGAAGATTGGAACTAGATGAGCTTTCAGGTCCCCTTTCAACCCAAATCATTCTGTGGCTCTGTGATTCTGATATTGAGCATGTGTTTGGATATGGAAGGAATTTATCCACATATCCATGTACTGGAAGAAAAGTCCCGAGCACTACACCCAGGTCGCAGCAGGATTCATTGCTCTGATTTAATATCAAGCCTGTTTGTTTGTGCCAGTGAATTACATCCCTTTTCTTTTTCACTCCTGCAGCATTAAATAGCAGGAAAATCAAGCCGCCTACAAATCCCCACACCTTGAATATCCAAACAAACCCACGTCCCAGGCTGTGCTCGGCTGCGCTGCTTTGGGTACAGAGATTTGTCTGAAAGGAAGGATAAAGCCAGATCTCATTTTGTTTTCTTGCTGTCCTAAATTTCACCCTGTCTCTGAACAGCTTTGCGTCAGCACTTTGATCTTTGCATAACTCTTAAAAATAGTGGGGAAGCACCGAAAGCGCCGTTTCCTTTTCCGCAGCCCCGGGCGGTCCCTGCTCCGAGAGCTGCAGCCCGGGGCGAGGGGAGGCAGCGCAGGGCACTGGGGGCATCGCTCGGGGTGCCCGGGGTGCTTCTGTGACTTAACAGTGACATCCAGCGGTCACTCGGGTCCCTCTGGCACCGGCCTGCCCGGGAAACCTCGCAAAGTCCCTTTTTTTTTTATATTTAAAAGTCGGGATATTTGTTCATCAGCAGGGAGGGAGCTCTTTCCTCCTGCTCAGGATGTTCTAACTCAGCTGCTCAGCCACATTAGCCCGTGCCTTCAGTTTTTGGCTTAAACCTCAGAGTATTGAATAATCTTAAAATCACCCTAGTTTGCCTCACTTTTATAACCCCCATGTGTTTGCAGCATCATGAATATTATTCATAATTAAGCTGCTATGAATGTAAAAATCAAAACTCTATGAAGCATCAGACCACAGAAACTTTTCCTTCTACTAGTTATCACACTAAACACAAAAATAAGCAGTTTTCATCTCAAGTTTAACACTACAGGCATATTTTTACATGATAATTTGGTTTTCAAAAAAAGTCTAACTGTGAAGTTTAATGATACCAAATGAAGCAGCTTGTCAGTTCATATTTATATTCAATTCTGAGCTTTCACAGTTCCCAGTGTGTTTCTTTAGTATTTTGTTGGAGATATTCTGACAGTCTTTCTCAAAACTGTCTCTAGGAAAAGCAGCATGAAAACCTGCAAAGAAACAAAAATCTTCCTACGCTCCTGGCTTGGGGTTTGGTTGGTTGAGGAAGAGACCTTCATTTCCTACATGCTCGTGAGGCTGATGCTCAAAGGCTCGAATGTTTGGTAGTTGCTCTTCCTTCAAGCCATGGGTGGCTGCACCAAAGTCCTGGAGGAGCCACCAGAGATTAAAAACACAGAAATCTGAAGCATGGAAAGCTGCAGCCACCAGAGCATTGCTGAATGCACACATGAAGGTCAGGATATGCACATAGGAAGGTCAGGAGCCAGTTCTGGGGCTCCCCTCTCCCCTTTTTGTCCCTTTACCCTGGCTGCACATGCAGGAGATGAGGTGCTTGGTGTTGGTTTCCCGGGGCTGCTCTCAGTGCCAAGACGGATGCAGCCTGCCAAGGCTTTGACCTCCTGGGTTACAGGACCTGCCTTACCACAGGTAGCAGCACCTGAGCCATTATTCATCATCTATGGCCATACAGTGACAAATAAGGGTCACTTCCCTGCTGGCAGGGGTTGGCAGGGGAAGGTCTTACTCCTGCCCTCATCCTAGGTGGGAACACATCACCAAGTCCGGCCTGGTTGCTTTATTTAAAGCAACATTTCCTCGGTGGTTCCCACAAAAGCCATATGCACTCTGAATGAGTCTCCTGTTGCTCCCTAAATCCCTTCTCCTCCTCCGCTGATGTGGGGAAAAAAAAAAAAAAAAAAACAACAAACCAGTATAGAAAGAAAGGATATGCCCAAAAGCACAAGCACATCTCAACACACTGCTGTGCAAGATGTTCACTGAGAAGGAAAAACCTGGGGATGAACTCTGCCTCTCCTAAGTAGAACCTCCTAGTGCTTTGTACTCAGAATTCAATGCAAAACCCTCATCCTGTTGGAGAGCTCAAAATCTCCTCAATCTGCCCCACTCCCAGAGACGGTGACTTCATGTCACACGCAGTACAAGCAACAGCCCCACCTCAGGAGCCAGAAGATGTATTTCTTTTTAACACAAGATATGGTGGGTCTAAAATGACTGCAACTGCCATCACACTAAAAAATATGTCTGCTGCCTTTGGGGTTTTGATGTGAGGTGTTCCTTTCAGTCTCTCCTTAGTTGACAGCTGCATTTCATGGTCTCATGTCCACTCCAAAAACAAAAGCAACCTTTTCATCCCAACAACCAAGACTGGATGACCTGCCTTGAAGCACCTCCTGATTCATGAGTGTTCATTTGTCCTGGTTTGCCTCTTCTCTCTCTGTCCCCCTGCTGGAGCCAGGACACAGGGTGACTGGAGCTTGGATCCATCCCTCTGTGTGACCTTGGGGGAGTCACTTTGCTCCCTCCCCTGCTTTGCTGTGCAGTGGTGGGGATTGCAGAGGTGGAGGAGGTGAAATGACTGGCACTGTGCATGGGGGTCTCAGCAGTGGTTTCTGTCCCCTGATGTGGCCAGCACTGCCCATCCCTGGGCTGCAGCAGCAGAACCAGCTCCTCCAGCAGTTCCGACCGCAGGAAGCGCGTGCTAATTCCTGATCAGCTTTTAATGATCCCAAACCCCGCTACTGACTCAGGCGACAGCTAAATTTATCCCAAGGTTAGGGTGACTCTGCTGTGCTGAAATCTATTTAAAGTCAAAGCAAGCACTTCAGAATAACAAGTTGTTATACAACTCCAGAGACCAGGCAGCTTCCTGTCTTCTCTTTTTAATGCAAAAGATAACACATTTCCGTATTTTGTACGTGTTAATTGTTGGGAATGCTGTCAGATGGTTCAGCAAATGGGAAATGACAACATCAGCCTGCTCAATCCATTAAAATCTCTCCAGGATCGTAAGGGACATTGTCAGCCAAGTGATGCTGGCACCCCTGTGGTAAAGCCATCTTGATTCTTATTAATGACTGACTTTACAAATGAGCAGATTTCCTTACCGTGCCCTGCTCCATCACATTATCCAGGGGCATGGGCACAATGAAAGGAAACCCAGAGGTAAAAGAGAAGACTCTCTCCCCAATGCAGACTTAATGAAGAGGACAGATGAGTAAAATTTAAATAGGTCCCAGGCCACACAGCCAAGATAAAAGGCTGAGAACAGCTTTCTCCTTGTCCAAGGACCACTGCAGGAGTTTAGAGGGGATATGGTGCAGATTCTGCACCAGGTTTTTATAAGAAAGAAGTGGCACCTTTTGGAAAAAGTCTCAAGTCCCACCTTCGGGAGAAGCTAAAGAAAACAACAACCCCAAGTCCCCAAACCAAGCCAGCTGTAATTCAGCTCTGGATACTCATTTGGGGGAGTCAGTGTTTAATACCTTGACCTGGACCTTAGCTCCTTTGTGCAGAAACACAAGCCAGCTCCAGTCCAAAAAGCTGTAGAGATAAGTTAGTGCCATGCTATGCCCAAGCCAATATACCGTAGTATTTATTTCCACTAGTATTTATTACCTTGGCTGTGGTATTTCCCAAAAGCAGAAAGCAGCTGTGTGTAACTTCCACACCAGAATTTTCAACTAGCCAGAACTGAAGGCAGAAAAAACTTGCATCTGTTTTCATCTATCCTGATAGACACATCCAAAACCACTTTGCTTTTGAAAATGTTGTCATAAAGCTGTTAATTCATCGTAGCTGTGAGATCTTCAGCCCCCCCAAAAGCTGAGTGTGAGGATCCTGTATCTCACCCAGCTCATCGTGAGCAGGGCCCACTCCTCCTCAAAGGACAGTAGCACTATCATAAAAAAAAAAAAAATCTCATTGTCTTAATACTGATGGTTCTCTAATACAAAAATAATAATATTTTTTCCCTTCCCCATTATTTCTGCACTCTCCTTGTCTCTGCAATGTTACAGTGGGTGTAAAAGCTTATTGGGATGGATCACAGATCCGCAGAGACAGCATTCATTTAAAACAGTGATGGAATAATGGCTATGACACAGGGGATAAACACAAGGCTGTTATTTAAGAGCAAAATTCCCAGTGTTTTGTATTTTATGACTATGGAACATGTCCCAGGAAAGGCACATTTTCTCCTTTGATATTTGCAGCTGCTCCACGTTGGTGTCTCACGAGCCAAGCTGTTGCAGACTGTTAGTATTTCTTTATCTTCCATTTATGCCATCTTGTTTGCTCTCCTGGGCTGCTCCAAGGCAGGCTGACATTGCCAGGGAGATTTACTGCGTGTACTTTGTATACACTTTAATTAGGTCTCTATTCATGCCTCTCACCTGACACTTACATAAGAAATCACTCATAAAGTGCTCGCACAGGATGCAGATCAATACTTGTCTTCAATGCACGGTGACTTTCAGGCTGAAATTAAGTGCCTGCACTTCCTCAGGCTGTGTCCACCTCTGCTTTATGGGCTTGGAGACACATGGGTTTGCTCATGGGGTTCTTTGCAGCCAGGCTCAGCATCCTTTGGTCGCACACAGGCACCAGCTGCCCCAAGCACAGGGGTCTCAGCACATCGGGGATGGGGCATTCCCTATCTCCTCTCATTTTGACACACGGCAGCTGCAGCCAAGCAGGTGTGCAGAAATTAAGGCTTTAAACAAGGAATTGTTTCTTTTTGTCACTTCAATCTCATTTTATTAGAGCTCCTGACAGCTTTAAGCTTCAAACATGGGTGGTAACAGTAGCTAAAACATAGTACTATTATAATATTGTCACTTCAATTTTTGCCTGTGTTTCTAACAGAAATCTAAATGATTAGATGTTTAACTTTCATGCTCCATCAATGTGAGGCAGAAAAAATACAGCTGCCTATATTAAGGTCTGGCACTCTTGAAAGGGCCTTTTTGGAGAGGGGTTGTCTCTCAGCTGTCAGGTTAAATGACTTTGCCTCACCCAGGCTGAGTGGGGCCTCCCATTCACTGGGCAGATCATCTCCAGAGCAGGAAGGATGGATTATGATTCTGTTTTGGGGTGAATATTCACCTTATGGCAGCTCTGTGCCCTCGTGCAGCCCAGCCCAGCCCACTGCTGTCGGCAAGGCTGAGCTGTGAGTTTGCCTCTGAGTGAGTTTGCACCCTAATGCCTGCTCTGTTTCTCTTCTTGCAGCCTTGTGAGTACAGAACCTATGAGGAGAGGTCCTTCCTAAACTTCACCTCCCAAGGAACATGGAGGAGAGCCAGTGCAGTCTTTACTTCCAGGCAGAGGGAGATGAGACCCTGCAGGAACAGGGTGCCACCAAGTGTGTGAGACACACAGGTGTCTACAGAGAAAAACAACATCGGAGGTGTAATCCCCTCCAGAAAAGTAATTTCTTCCCTATGAAGCTTATATGGAAAAATTTTAATAAATCCTGGAAAGACACATGGCCTATCTAAACACAGACCCACAAAAATACAGGAATATACCTGACAGCTGCAGGGTTTTTTCCTTTTACAATTAACAAATGCATAGTAGAACTCACTTTACTATTTTTTGTTTGTTTTTTTAAAAGACGATACCTGGGTGCATGCATTCAAACATGCTCAGGAGATATCATCAGTCATTTCCTGAGTTTTCCTTCATACTCTTAATTTCATTTTCATGTGTCCTTTTCCTCTCAGCTGTGACATTCAGCTCCAGAGCTGTTTCTGCTGCTTCCTGGCCCCTTGAGAGCCACTTGCACTTCAAGAGCCTTCTTTTGAGAAGGGGGAAACTTCATCAAAGGAAACAGTTTTGACAAATGTGAACTGCACTGAGGGAGGTGACTAAATGCAGGTGGGAAGCCTAAATTTTCACTCCCATTTGGACTCCCTTTTCTTGGACTAAAAACCAAAACTCTTTTTTGCCTTCAGTGAATGGTCCCCACAGGCTGTTTTCCCCTTCTCAGAGACACCCACCAATAAATCCTTTCCACCCAACAACATTATTAAAATTTAATCTGAAATCATCACACTGTAATCTACAGGATTGCTTCCATGTGATACAAACATCAGCACTGTTTTAAAGAACAGAAATGAAAGATTACATTCCCTGCATCTGGACACTCACAATCTACATTTGAAGTCTCAACATCGGGAGTCAATTTTGAAATCTGCAAATCCAGACAACTTTGGGGGGATTCCCATTCGTACACTTCAGAGGAAAGACATCCCTCTGCACATGAGCACATCCAGTAGATAATCTCAAGTTGGAAATTAATTTGTAAGCAGTATAATAGTTCCATTAATAAGATTAATGCCAGGTACAGCTCTACAGATTATTGAAAAGACAAAGTGGCCTGATCCATGCAGTTAGAATGAGATACCTGCACTAATTAGGATAGTCACCTGACAGTAATGGTTACATCAAACAGATCAAGGAACTCAATATTTCTCATATTTCTTTCTGGTTTGTGCTGTCAATAGCTTTATCAGTTTTCCTGTATCATACATATTCAAGAAGAATAATAGTTCTGACACACAGCGTAAAATCCCTTCTTTCTCCATCTTGGTTCTGATCTAAGTTAATCAGCACCAGTTTTTTTGTGTTGACTTATTTGAGTTAGGGAAAAATCCAGAGATCTGGTAGGTGTGAAATAGGGCAGCACTGGTTCCCCTTGTCTGAGCACTTGACACTTCCCCCTTCAGACAGAAGCAGAATCCACCACTGCAGTTTTCATCACAATGTCTGCACATTGCCGTCCATTGAGCAAATGGGGGAGGTCAAGTAACAACCTGAGGCAGGAGATAACAAAATTTCATAATCCAGAAATCCTCCTAAATGTCTAAACCAAACCCAAATAACACACTCATCAAGCAGAGGATGCAGCCCAGGCCCATGGTGTGCTGATGCTTTTCTTTGCAGTGGGGTACCTCTCTGGCCTCACCACATCTGCATGTGCCACGGTTTGGGGCCAGGGCCACGCCAGCTCCTGGGTCCTGCTGATGGAGAGACCAACACACGAGTATGGAGGAGGTCACTGGCATCCTGTCGGTGTTCCCTTGCTCATGCATTCCCAGGACAAGTCCCTGTTTTCAGCCACACACATGAACCTTCCCTCACTCTATTCTGCAGCATTGCTGGGAGGGTTTTGTCGTGCAGTGAGTCAAGCACCGGAGTGCCACATCACCCTAACAACCATCCTTGGGGAAGGAAATCACTCAGTTCTGCTCTGTTGTACTCATTCCCAATTACCAGCCAAGTATCTCAGTCATGAATGTCAAAACAGACAGTATCTGGTTAAATGATACAAGACAGGAGCAGTTAAGCCATAAGCTGTCATGCACCCAGAAGTGATTGACAGCAAAGCTGTCTCCTGATGGTACCTGGGAATTAGCTGAATGCTTAAGGTGAAGTTATGTCTGCTTAGTAGAGCCCCTGTTGTTCCATACTAGATGTAATTCTGGCAATGTTTCCGTTACAACACACTATTTTCTTTTTTTTTTTTTTAACAAAGATTACCATGCTTTTGTATCTTTCTAAAAACGTGTTGAGCCCTCTAACCTGCTGTGATTAATTTTCAAAAACCAAAGCTACAATTTAGACTAAAGAAATGCTCCATTTTTAATCTCTGCACCCCATGAACCACATTGTTCTCAAAACCATGGCTCCC
The DNA here is from genome assembly GCA_013397795.1 of Orthonyx spaldingii. Lineage (NCBI taxonomy): Eukaryota > Metazoa > Chordata > Aves > Passeriformes > Orthonychidae > Orthonyx > Orthonyx spaldingii. Next base: position 1,909,418 of record VZTJ01002441.1, read on the forward strand.
CTTTGAGGGATGGGTACCCTGGGTTCCCTTGAATGGTGCGACCTATAAACGGTGCGACTTTCCTTTGATTTCTGTCTGCACAGAGCTTTGGCCGTTGCTAGTGATGCCCAGCTGTGAGATTAATGTGTCATTCTTGTTATGTCAGAATTACTGGCATGCTGTTCTGTGGTTTTGGTGAGCTGCAGGAGCTGCTGGGCAGCTCTGGATTCTCTCCAGCGGGGATGAAAGGAAGGATCGGGCGAGCTACAATTGGGGAATCTGTGCTTGAGGTTTCACCGCTCGTGCTCTCAGAGTCACCTGCTTTGTTTTGACAGGTGCTAAAATCATTTCTGCCTCCTGCACTATTGTGAAGGTGTTTGTTGAGAGTGTCCAGATGGGAAGGGATGGCCAGGTCAGCCAAAACCAGTTTAGCTACATGGCCACCCCAAGCTCTGACCTGTCCTAAGGCACTGCTGGACCCATCTTCTTCCCTGCACCCACCACACCATTGAGCAGGAGGTGGCCGAGGGCTGGCACAGGTCTGTGCTCAGAGCAAGGGGCTCCATCCACACCCTGGGTGTGAGTTATAAATTCACAGAATATCCTGAGCTGGAAGGGACCCATAAGGATCAAAGTCCAACTCCTGGCCCTGTGCAGGACACCCCAACAACCCCACCCTGTGCCTGAGAGCGTTGCCCAAATGCTCCTTGAGCTCTGTTAGGCTTGGTGCTGTTACCACTGCCCTGGGGAGCCTGTTCCAGTGCTCAACCATCCTCTGGGTGAAAAACTTTTTGCTGATATCCAGCTTAAACGTCCCCATGATGCCATGAGCATCAGAAGTGGATGGGTGCAACAGCACAGGAGCACAAGGAAAGCATTCACATCTTTGTGATGGATAAGGGGATGTGAATTTCCACAGTTATAATAACTTCTAGAATAAGAGTAGAAGAAATAACTTTAAAAACCCCAAACCATGGTAGCTGTATGTTAAGTCCTTCCTTCAGCTCTGGAATCTCCACAATCAGCTATGCTGAGAAGTGTCCCACTTCCAGCCCATGTACCCGCCAATTGTATTGCCCCACGGAAATTCAGATTTTTTTTTTTGAGTGAAGGGGAAGTTGTAAAGATCTTTGGATGTTTTACTGCCTAATGATAAAGAAAAGAAGTCTTACAAAGCAACCAGGAGGGCTGTTAGTACAGTTTTATACAGACCTGAACTGTAATTTCTTGTGCTTTTATGCCCAATCATTTGCAACATGATGGAGACACACCTGAACCCCCTGCATATCCAATGCACAATTGGCCAACAAGGCTGGAATATGCTCTGATGCCAGACACATTCAATTTTGTAGAAGGGATGCTCTAACCCAGCTTTGTGAGAGCTAAATCCCACTCTGGATATTTCCAGAGCAGCAACCATTTGGGGTCAATTCACACCTTTCAGACTGAAAGCAAAATGTGGCCTTTTTGCTGAGAGCGCTTTCCCTTGGGCACACAGGTACCCCAGTGGGTGTCCCAGCAAAGGGAGTGCTGGAAGGAGGCTCAGATTCCTCATCCTGCTCTTCAACCACATTTCCATGGTACTTGGACACCCTGAGCAGTTTCAGGAGCTTCCCACCCGTTCCAGGAGCTCCAGGGACGGCCCGTACAGGCTCTGGTGCTAGATGCTCGCTCACACTTCTCTGTTTCTCCAAGATATATTTGAACTCTGCCCATGGTGTTTGTCGAGCAGTGAGGTATTTGGATAGCATTTGAGTTCGCTGTGTTTGAAATGTTCTGACTCTGCATAAATTTGTCAGGACTGAAGATTATATTAACCATAAACTTGCAGAGGGAAATCTCCCAGCCATGCACACTCGAATGGACTTGCTAAGTGCTCAGGCCAGGAACCCTTTCAGTCCAAGTTCATGATTCAGTGAACCAGCCCTGAAATGCAATTTCAACCCTGAAAGTGAGATATGCTCTCATTTCACTCCCATATCTGCAGAGCTTTCTTTTTTTTTTTTTTTTAATCCTTTTTTAACTTTTTCTGCCCTGGTGTTTATGCCCTGATTGGGCTTGTTCTCCATTGTAAAGAGTTCAATACTTGGCAAAAGAACGTCTGGGGGCAGCCTGGAAGATATCTCAGGAGGTCTTGAACGTTACCAGAAGGCCTGAGGAGGAACAATTTAGCTGGCAGATAAATCATTGTAACAAGTGACCTGACATTTCCTTCACGTTGGACCATGTTGCACAATGAAAATTGACAAAATCCTGTTCCAATTGAAAATATTTTCTCCTGGTTGTGTAGCTGGTTAATCCTTTAAAGCACCCAGATTTTCCATCCCATCAGGAAGGAGCTCAGCTGTGGCTGTGTGCTCATTATTCCCAGCTGGCTGGAGTTATTATTCAGCTTTTCTCATTCCCAGCTATTGTTCTAGTTCACCTTAAGCCCGTTACACTAAAAACATCTTCCAGAATGGCAGTGGTACCATTTTCTGGGCAGTTGAGGACTTGAAAGCATGAAAGCCAAACAGGCAGCCGGAGTCAATCTGCAAAAGTCAGCTCAAAATCAATAAGATGATATATCTCAGGTGAGAGGATGCTGAATAGTTATTTTAAAATGCCTTGGGATTAGACAAAATGCACTTCCCATCCCATTCATCTATAATAAGTTGTTGGCAATTTCTGCGTGATTGAATTTCATTTTATATCTAGGTTGTGTATTAAGGTTCACCTGCACCTGTATTCTTTTTAGACCGCAGATTATTTTGAAATGTTTGGGTTTGTTGTTTGGTTCTTTTTTAATAAAATAGTATCACCCAGAGGGCAACTGGAGCAAATAGTTCTCTGGGATGTGCCTCCTGTTGAAAAGCTTTGCTTGTAAATAAAATTGTCCTTTTGGGGATGACGGATGAAATACACTATGTGAGAGGGAAGCCAGGGGAGTTTGCTGTGGGATGTGAGAGTTTGCAATCCTGACAGTTTCCCTGAGGGTGCAGGAGCAAACCCCAGTCAGTGCCAGCTCTGGGTGCTCCAGAAATGTGTGGGCACCTGCACAAAACAGCACTGTCTGGGGGCGTGGGGGAGAATAATAAAAGCTCACTCCCACAGTAATTTAGTTAGCTCCATGATTAATGATTAATGAAGAAAAGGTTAGCAGGCTCAGTAAAGAGGAAATGCAGGGGCTTCTTCATTTAATTTCCCTCCGGTTCATTTGGGCAGTATGTGCACACTGGAGGCGAGCTGACTGAATTTAAGGGATTTTTTTCCCTGTGTCTTTGCAAAACTTCAACTGAGCCTGGAGTGTTGAGGATCTCCTCTAAGAAGGAAGTGCTGCAGTGTGAATGGGAAGGGCTGCCAGGTCCAGGCTCAGAGAGCTCCATGCTGGAGCATCACAAGGGCATGGACCAGGCACAGGGTTCTGCAGCTTCCATGCCTGGTCCTGCCCACCCTACTGCTCTTCCCTGACCTCAGGAGCAGGGCAGAGCTGGGGTCACAGCTCCTGCACAACCCCACATTTGCAATCCCAACACCTTCACATTTTCCAGACCCTCTAGGACACAAACCTGATTTACTTGTTTACCATCAGCTTCTAAGTTTGCCACAACAAAAGTCAGCCCATGCTGGGAAAGCCCCTACCACCTGTGTGTCTGTTAGTCCCACGCTTTGCCAGGGTCACCCTCTGCTGCAAACAAATCTGTCAGTCTCTGGGGTTACTGATCATTTCAGTGCATGATTAGTATAATGATGGGGGAAAAAAAAGTAGCATAAAGATATAAAGATATACATTTTGCCTCCAGTAATTCCTCCATCTGTTGATAGGCCTAGCAGGGTGTGATGCTCAGCCTCTACAGATTTCAAATTAAAGGTTTGCCAAGACACTTAACAGAGTTAAAGGCAAACCAAATACAGCAGCTTCAGAAAATTATAACCACCCCATTGTTTGACTTTCACAGTCTCTATCTCAAGCCTTCTGATTCTTAAGCAAAGCAAGATCCAGCTTAGTATTTTAATAGCATGAGATTCAGAGCGTTAATTACGGGTGAGACAACGGGTCTTTCATGGTCAGAGGGACCACACTGCAAGTTGTGGATGCCCAGAATCCTCTCACATAATGAGTTTGGTGTGTCTCAGTTATGGAAATCACATACAAACCTTTTTAAAATCTTCCAATTGATATGAATAAATAGTAATAATGTATTTTATACATTAATGGTTATAGGGAGGTACAAGCTGTCCAAGAGTGATAAAGTAATGTCTTTTCCTGCATAATTAATGACTTAAGAAACAGCATCTGGACGAATTAGCTCTCACAAACACGCAGGTAGGTGAGCAATTTCCTAAGTGCAACATTGATTTTAAAGATTAACAACATTTTCAGAACCTGTGCACTGCCAAGCGTTTTTGCCAGCTGTCCAAATACCTAGCTGTGTAGCTAAAATGAAGATTTAAATAAGTATCTGAGTTGAAACAAATGTCCTATTTCCTACTCTCTAATCTTATTTGAAGCTCTGGGAGTCCCGCCGTTCTCAACATCAGTTGGTAGTCAACAAGCAAATAAAGCCTATGTTGGATTAGTGGATTTTGTTCTTCCCTTAGGACCTGAACATTTTTTCTTTTCTTTAATGTTCAGACTGAAACACTTACTGCATAATAACAACAACCTGAGTCAGATGCAAGATGCATAACTGTGAAAAATATGTTCATTGCTTCCCTTGCAGCCTGCCAGTTCGGGAAAGAGAGAGTCTGGCTCACGTTCAAGCTTTGGGGATTGTATCATAATTTTGAATATGGCCAAGGATGCACCTGAAACAGGAAAGCCGAAGAGCCAGGGGGCTTTATAATCTTAAAAGCACTACTGGAAATACATTAAATGGTCAAAGAAAAAATCAGTCAGATGACAGCTGTAATTAGTCTGTGGGAGCTCCTTGCAAGAAGGCCCATATTGGACACCTGGTGTGCACAGCATGAGCTGGTGCCAGACCTCATCCCTCTCCTTGTGCTGCCTTGCTCTCCAGCCCACCAGAGAGGATGGCAGGGGCCAGGCTCCCTGTTCTAGAGCAACAGAATTGGTGAAATCAAGCCTGTGCCCCAATCCCTTGCTTTAATCTTCTCTCTTCCGAATGCCAGACCCCCAACACGGATGGATCAGCACGTCCAAAGATTGGTGCTGGTTTTGCACAGGAGACAGCTGACAGGAGAAAACATTTCATTTCTGGGCTATGTGGGTGGTCCCAGCCAAGCTCATCTTGATGGCAATATGCAATTCTGAATGTCCCTTCATTCATTTATATAGAAATAATTATAGATGTATACAACCATAGAATGGAGACATGCAGAGATCAGCACAAATTAATGCAAACTGAGTGTTTATTCTGATACAGGAGAACAGCTCATCTAAGCTCCACTTCCCCTGTATTCTTGATTCTAACTGTACCCAAAAGCACATGTCCTGGACAGGGTGCACATAGGCAGGAATTGCTGATATTTTCCAGCTCCAAATTCTCAATTCCCAGCAAGTGCTCATGTTTGGTGATGGAGCCGGACAACACAGGCTCCCAACCAAAAGCCCAGCAAACCCAGAATCGTCTCCTACAGGATCCTTTCTATGGATCTTGCTACTGATTGAACATTCTGTGGACTTTCCATGTATTTTCTTGATGAGAAAATACCTTCAGTGACTTTTCCTGCTGGTTGTGGAAAGCCAAAATTCAGCTGTTCCTGCTAACATGACATTGCAACTTCTTTTAAAACTGCTGTCCTAGCAAGTCTTGACACTGGCTTTGGTGGGATCAATGAAATAAAAATACAATGAGCTCTCACCAGGTAAGTCTGTGGGAATGCACTCCCCTCTCTGGCTGTGGCAATGACCTTACAGCACTGCAGACTTCCATTCAGGCAGAAGCATCTCTTTTTTCACACCACACATGAATCTCACGTTCTATTTGACTCTTCTGTGAGAGCTGGACCTCAGTTTATTGTCAAGGAGCTGGTGTGACCCAGCGTCCTGCACAGACAGCTCAGCAGCATCACTGCCTGTTTCAGCTCTGTATAACTGGCAGGTGCCACACTCCCCCTGTGACAGGTCACCGTGCCCAGGAATGCTGACCCAGGTGCCACCACCAGAGCTGCAGGGACAGGAACGGCACCGCGTGTGGTTTTGTGCCATGGAGCCAAAGTCTTACCGCCAAAGGAGAAAAGATTTCCTTCAGCTGTGTTTGAATGGAGAAATGAAACCTGAACCCTGCCTGTTCTCTGCCCAGGCTCTGGTGCCTGCCACAGCTTCAGATCTTCAGCGTGGCTTTCCCTCAGTGACCCTGTTGCACCTTTTGTGCTGTTTTCCTCCTCCAGTTTGTGCATCTTCCCAGTGGTTTCCCTGCTAGATATTGAGACCATTTATGACAGAAGATAGGAAAAATTGGCACAATAATCTACCTATTTTTAGTATCTCTCGAGACAACTAACCCTATTCCATATGCACAGCCTGCTGACATCCCCTGCCTTTCCCTCTTCGTTAAACCATCTTGAAGAGCAGATCTCATTCCAAAAAAGCTGTGAAGCAGCTTCTTCCCTGGGTAACACTTCTTTGTTCTGGCTCAACTTCTAGAAGTTATTTTGATATCCTGCATGCGTTAATTGTCTGCTTGGAGGAGAGGGCTCTGAGAAATGAGAAGTTTAAGCTCACATATTTTACCTTACACACACAGTAGCCAAAGAGTGTGGCTGGCTCAGCTCTTGCTGCTGGTGCACTGTAACTACTTGTTGAGCCATGGTAAATAAAATGTGCTTCCAACCTCTCAATCTGAGGCTTCAACTGCCTTTGAAGGTGTCATCTTCCTTCTTGACACAGCTTTGCAGCTTGATTGTTTAATTAATGTAGAATTTCACTTTTCCTGAGGATTTTCAGCTCTCCACATGAACACTGGGTATTTCAAAAAGTCCAGTGAAAACAGCATAGAGAAGATGCTCTATCAGTCAAGGCCAGATCCTTTCCCACATATTAGAGATGATGAAATGAAAACATCTCTCTGGTTCATAAAAGAGATTTTCTGCATCTGTTTTCTCCAGCTTTCACCAAAAAGAGGGGTTGAGCTTGGTATCACACAGCAGTCTATTCACCTGCTCCAATGTCTACATGGAGAAAATGCTCAAAAGGGGGAAAACATAGGAATTCCTGCTGGGCAGGAACACGGGCAGTGGAACAGCCTACAATGACAAGAAGGAACAGATTCACTCCTCATCTTTCCCACTAGCAGGATGGGACACAGAATGTTTCCCAAATCTTTTCTACAGAGCTGTTTTGACAGTCCCTGCCTTGGGGCCACCAAAGGAATGAAGCCAGGAGCCACAGATGAGAGAGTTCCCAACCTCTGCAGGGGTGCACGTGTTCCACGGGGAGCCTGGGGTTTGATCCCTGGTTTAATTCTGAAGATACATCAGCTGAGGTATTGGAAATACCCTCAGATTCCTTCCTGTGTGCTGCCACTTGGGGATTGTCTGAATGTCATCCAAAGCCATGCAACTGCAGCTGGGTCACCTGTGCAGCGGGACTGCAACGCTCCTGGTGGCCAGGAAATGGTTGTTCATTTACCTGCCTGTTACATTCTCTACAGGACTGTTGTATTTGATCTCAGTTATTCCAGCTGTGCAAATTTTCCCCCATTATGTCCCTTTTTCCTCCTGGCTGTTGATGGGTCAGCAGCACTTTCCCATGGTACTGCTGGCAGGTCACTGAGTTCACAAAGTGCTGCAGTCAGCAGCTCCTGACTCCAGCAGAAACCTCTTCTGCTCCCCAGCGAGCAGCACCGCCCCAAAGCTCCATCCAGCCTTTGAACACAGAGAGATCAGGATCCTAAGGCTGGATGTTAGCCCAAGTTCCCTCAATAACAACCCAGCGTGAGCCCAGATGAGCTGTCAGGCTGGCTGATGATGCTGTTTTAAATTCACGATAATATATTTTTCTAATTTAATCTCTAAAATGGAAATGCACATTTCAGCTCATGATTTCCAACTTATCTCCTATTTCCTTTCAGCTTTTCAATGCTGCTGAAATGCCTTGTGCTACAGGCAAAACACACTGATTATGATGGGGCTTTTCTTTCAGCAGCTGCCACTGAGCAATGTCACACGCGGAGAAAATGGGAAGTTGACTCTGCCCAGTTGTGTCAAACATTTGAAAAGAAGAGAGGAAAAAGAACCTGTGGTAAAACGCAGGTGGTAACTGTGGCTGTTGTATCCTGCTTTAAAGAAGAGTACAGGAGGATTTTTTTAAGAATTTAGACATGGTAAAGCTGCACGAGGTGAGCAATCTGATAAAAGTCAGCCCATCAAAAATGCATTATTTGTTAGGCACAGTGATTAACTGAGCTCTGGCTTCACAGCATCAAGACAAATGCATCTGTGTATCTTTAAAAAGGCAGGGAAGATAGGAAACTACTCATTTCTATAATGTGACTAAAAAAGTTGTGGGCAAAACCTTGTTGATACCAATATAGAAAAGTCTACCCCCTCCACAACAGGACCATTTTTTTTCTGGTCCAAGGGGCAAGTGACATCACTGGAATTTTGATTCTGAAATTAAAGTGAGTACATGTACCCATTTTAGCCTTGGGAAAATAGCAGTGATTCACATCACTGACACCCAGAGAGACAACTGCAATTAGAGTGAGAGCTGGGGGGCTTCCCAGTGATCTGAGGCACTTCGTGCAGCACTGTGGGATGTAAGGGTTTCTGTTCAAGGGTGTCCTCTGCCCGCAGACACAGAAGAAACCCTACTTGGATCCAAACTGGGAAAAACACAGCAAGACACGCAGTTACTTGTTGCCTTCAAATAACAGCTGTCCTGAAGCAGCACATCTCTGCCTTTTTGCTGTCAAGAGACTTTGCACTCTGTGAGGGCAACCTCGATTAGAAGCTGCTTGTTGTGACAGCCTGGGGAGAAGTCTGCATCACATCAAAAACTCTCTCTTTATCTTTGGAGAAGAAGGTTCTCCCTCTCTTTTCCAAGGTAACCTCCTCTGAACCAGAACTCTGTGCTCTCACCTCCTTTTTGGATAAAACTCTTCCCCCTCGGTGAGAAGCTGAGCCCAGCAGGTGAACAGCCAGGTATGAAGGACTCATCAAAACCGGCAGCTGTGTGTGACTTTCCTCCTGCAACAACAATTTTGCAGCTGATAAGGGACATTGATTTTCAGTAGATTTAGTACCCTCAGCCCATTTGGGAGTGGGGAGCTGAAATCTCTTGGTCTAATAATACGGCCAGAACTTTGACATTTCTTTGCTGTGAAAAAAGGGGCAGGGAATATCATGTAAGGAAAAGCTGCTGGAGAAAGCAAAGCTGGGAAGAAACTCTAAACCCAGATTCTCCCTGGGGATGGTGTTTGAGTTGGGTCACCATGCACCCCTGATGGCACCAAACCGTGAGTGAGGTCTGCAGGCTCTGCTCGTGGCAGGGAGGGAGGGAGCCAGGCTGGCACATCTGCAAACAGAGCCTGCATAGGAGGCATCCTGGCAAGCCCTGCCCTGCTGAACCAGTGGCTTTCCAACTCACTCCTGGCCTCCACACAGGCACCTCCTGCCTGGCAAAGCCAGGACACAGCTGCTTTTTGCAGTCATGTCTCTATCTCTTGGCTGCTGCTCTCCCAGAGCCAAGGCAGCCCCTGCCTCTTCTGTCCTTTGAGCCCATAAATGCTGCTGGCTCAAAGGCAGGAGCACCGAGAGGCCGTTCCCAACCCTGCACAGCTGCACGCTTTGCCTACGCCACATATTTTGGAGGAGCGAGAGCCGGTGTGTGCTCCCAAACTGTCATATTGCACAATTATTCCTTTTCCCCTCTAGCCCTTTTCCCAACAGCTTGGAGGTTTCAGCTGGGGGATTGGGAGAAAGCTTTCCCCAAAGTGAAAGTGGGAGGACAGATCCCACGGGATGGACATCTGCCACCCCTGCCTGCAGTGCCGAACACGTCACAGCCGAGCTGTGCTCATCATGCCAGGGGAATTAAACCCAGGGGACCCCATTTCCTCTCCTTTGTTTTAACTGCCGTGGGAACTGAAGCTCAAATCTATGCCACGCTCTTTGAAAATGTGAGGGATTAATTTAGGCCCTCGAAACATTCCTGCCTCCCAAAGTACACAGAGCGAGTGTGGCTCTCATTTAGGGCTCGCGCTCGGGGAAGAGGCTGTCATCCTTGCCGCGGGGAGGCAGGGATTGTTTTCAGTCAGAGCAAGCCAGAAAGGTGCATCTGATGTAGAGCAGACAAAAGATGCGATGAAGATGTAGTGCTGGGGAGGGAGGGGGATGGAGAAGCGCTCATGGCGTGGCTTTCAATTAGGTGCCCTATCTGTTCGCATGGGTGGGGAGGCGTTTTAATCTGTTCCGTAGGCAGACGGTGATTGCTCAGGACCAGTGCCCTCTGCGAGGATTCTCAGATCTCCATACGAAAGCGAGAGAGGCACTATCAAACAAACGTTAAATCATGAAAGCAGCCACACAAGCTTATTAAAGTCTAAGGGAGCGCTGTCGCGTCCGCTTTCCCGACCGACAGCTGCACTTTCAACTTCATTTCACAATTCGGGAGATGTTCATCACTCAGCCGCTCCCCCAGACTCCTCTTGCATTAGCAACACCCAGATCCAAGGCTTGTTTGCCATTAGCACGTAGATACCAGAGATCTAGAGTGGATTTGGCCTAGAAGGTGGGATTTAAGAGTTGGCTGTAACAAACTTGGTGGAAATTCTAACAGCACATTCCCTCATAGACTTCATGTGTTTTATGAGCTGTTCAACACAGTTCTTGAGATCTGCAAATTAATTCCTTGCATGCTTCTATTCCCAGCTTCTTTAATGCAGTATTTCTTTGGATTAAATTGGACAGTGCGGTTGAACGTGGCTTTGTCACCCACATGGCTTTGGCAGTGCAGCCCCTTCCAATTGCGGAAGTCTAACAAGGCAATTTGCTCCCACCAGATGCTACGGGAGAGCTGGGAGATGAGGAGCTGTTAAAAGCAGCTATTTGAGCATGGTTCCGGGCTCCAGCCCAGCAGGGGAGCAGGTCAGGCAGCTGCTGGACAGAGCTGGACAAGCTGCTGGGGTGAGAGGCATTGGAAAGTGGCCATTCAGCAGAACCAAGCTCCAGTCTCTGCACCCAGCGCTGTGCCAGAGTCAGGACGGTGCTGTGTGCCTGTTGCTGTCTGAGATTCCTTTCTCTTTCTGGAGGAAAAGGTGTGTCTTGAAGGAAGTCACTTCAGCCCTGCCTTTAGGCCTTCATTGGTGGTGAGAATAGGTCCAATGACCTATAGGTCACCAATAGGTGACCAATACATCTTGCTGTGCAAGAAAACAGAAATTCCAGGAGTCTCATAACCTCAAATGATGCAAGGCAACTGAAAATGTACAAAACTTCCAGGATTTGCAAGTGTTGTCCGAAGTGATGCTGCAGGTATCCTGGTATGTTATACAGTTTTTGTGCTCTCTCGTAAGATAAATTGTAGCACTAATTCACCCTGTGAATTTCACTTGTCCAAAATTTCTCTTTGCTTCAGGTTCCTGGCTGTAAAAGGTTATACATTAGGAAAAGTAATCATAAGGATAATTCATGAAATTCATGATTTAGGTGAGGTGGGGAACCTCCACCTCTGAGGGGGTGAGAAACAAATGGTCTAATGAGGAAGGTTTCTGGCATTGCTGATCCTGCCCTGGTGCACAGGGGTGGAGGATCATCCTCCTGGATTCTCATTCTACTTTATTTCTCCACACACCAGCCTGAGAAGGGACTTCCCAGGAATAGGTAATATGTGTTTAAAGAGCACCAGGAGATCCTCAGTATTCAAAGAGAATATGTCCCAGGAACTATTATTTTTGCTCTCACCCAGTTCTTGGATCTGACATACTGCACATCACTGGAGCATGTTCTTTCCTTGTAAGCAGCAGAGGAAGAGGCAGAGGGAGCAGGAGGGATCCATGGAAGGCCACACTCCTCTGGCAGAGCCCACAGCTTCTCATTCCTGACATTTATATTGGCTCCACTGCAACACCACACTCTGAGCATGGGATTCACCCTGCCTAGTTTTAAATGCCTACAATGATTTTTCTCTTCCCAGACTTGCTCAGATGAATTATACCTTGGAAGAAAACCCTTCTCCCTGTTTACTGTGGAGTGAGTATAGCCAAGGGCTGCACAGTACAGCACTGGAAGCCACTGTAAGTCAGGCAGGATGGGTCCCTGCTGCCCAGTTCTGCCTGGGAACACTCTCCCTGTACTGTAACCCGTGGAATAAAATTAGGTTTGCATAAGGCATAGCCTCATGGCCAAAGCATCTGACTTAAAGGATGCACAAATTGCTTTGGAGCAGCAGAATCCACAAAAACTCGTTACCAGTGTCATGCTGTCTGGAAATTGAGCTCTGGCATGGGTTTTCTGATGCCTAATGAGACCTAAACTAACACTTCAGAGGCTTAGCCAGCAAGCTGGTATAAAAACTGCAGAAACTAAATATATCTAAGAGTGTCCCCCTCAGCCAAATTTGACCAAAGTCAGCCCCTGGATTCAAAATGCTCATAAGCACACAAAGCACTGTGGTGTTGGTTTGATTTCTGCTACAACAAAATGCAAATAAGATTCTGATTCTGCTCAAGTCAATCACATCTCTGTGCCCAGGAGTTTCCTCAGAGCAAACCTGAAATTATTTCTTTCCACAATAAGGGGATGTTGCCAACTGAGCTCTTTGGAATTGTAAACGCTTCCCCATCATGCTTAATTTTCCCATTATCTTGAGTGCTCATAAACCTATTGCCTTAATTTTAATAAGATTACATACAGTTTGGTATAAATGCCTTCTATCCATCACTATATTAGAGAAAAGAGAAACAATAATAACTTAATTATCTCTTATGCAGAAACTAATTATAATTCTCTGGATTCATAATCAATACTTTAAAGCTGTTCTATCTCAGAGAACAGTTTGTCAATATTTTATATACTGTTAATAATTCATGGGTTTATTACACAATCAAACAGGAATCCAACTGCAGAAGGTCTCAGCACAAGGGGAAACAGCAGAGGGAAAGATGAAATGGAAGAATGCAGAACCCAGGGTACGAGGTGAGGGGGAGGTGGACAGATGCTCATACACAAACCACACCACCAGCTTGCTCCACCTCTGATCTATGAGGGTAAGGCTGTGTTTGTATGACAGAAGGGTTGGTTAGAGGAAGGAAATACACCAAAAATCCCTACTGAAAGAACCAGTAAGAAGGGAAAATAGCATTTTTCAAGTGTCATGTCAAAAAACAATATTTCCACTGGGAGTGTGCATTTGGGAGTGTAGGAGAGAAGGGATGACGAGTGCTCCATTTGAGAGGCAACTAGCATTGTCCTGGCTCAGCTGTATCATCAGTTCTGTCCTAAAAAATGCAGAGACATAAATTTCAGTCTCTTAATATCCTCCTGTCTCGAGCCAAACACTTGTCCAACACTTGTCCTTTGTTCCTGCAGTGCTGGAAATGTTGACTCCACTGTCCAAATGTCTGAGTCCAAATCACCCAGGATGATGTAGTCTCTCAGAAACCCCTGCAGGGATCACCTCAGGAGGTACAAAAACTGCCTAAAACCAGAGACACGTGCAAGCACAATCTCTGTCATGTGAGAAAAACACAGTGAAATATTAATTATGATGATCTAATCGGCATTGGAAAGAGCTCATCATCACCTTTTGAAGAGAACACAAAAAAATGTAGGAAAAAAGAGCTCCTCAGGTCAGCCTGAACATTTGCTGTCCCATGCGTGGGAAAACACTTTTGCTGAAAATAAGATGTTACAGTCATGAAGACTTGGAAGCAAAATGGGGAAAGTGTTGGCTGTGATCCTGAGCAATTAGGGACAGCTGCCTGTGCTAGTGGGCTAACGTGTGCTGTAGGAGAATGCAGAGCCTGCTGTAGAGAGGCAGTTCTGGAACCTGCACAGAGAGGTGATCAAAGAGGACTTCAGCCTCTGAAAGTCTCCGCTGGTGCAGCAGTGAAATCAAGAATTCCTCACCAAAGGGAGCCCCAGCAGTGAAGCAGGAAATGCCCTTGTTGGCCTGTGACTGTCATCCTCAAAGTGCTGCTGCAGCATCCAGCACACAAAACCCTCCTCTCCACCAGTTTGTTCTATTTCAGTGAGTGCAGTGCTGGGCTTGCATGGCAACGTTCTGGTTGGTAGCTGCAAGGGTGATTTCTGGGAGGAGCTGCCAGCAGGTCCCCCTGTGTCCCACAGAGCCAACACAGACCAAGACGGACCCATCGCTGCTTGAGGCTGAGCGAGGGTTGGTAGCACCTCTGGGGTAGCAGATTTAGGCAGGGAGAAAAGCTGTTGTGCAACAGCAGCTGAAGAAAAGAGTGAGAATTTGTTAGAGAAACAGCTCTGCAGACACTGAGATCAGTGAAGAAGGAGAAGGAAAATGTGCTCCAGCCACCGGAGCAGAGATTCCGCTGTGGGCTGTGGTGCAGCCCATGGTGAGGCAGCTGTGCTCCTGCAGCCCTGGAGGTCCATGGGGGAGCAGAAATCCACCTGCACACCCTGGAGGAATCCATCCTGAATCAGGTGGATGCCCGAAGGAGGCTGTGACCCACCACAGTGGGAGTGCTCTCTATTTTTTCTCTCTCTTAGCATTTGTATTGCTCTTCATGAGGAGCAGTTTTGGTAGGCCTGTAGTACAGGCTGGGACAGAGTAGTTCTCACTGCACACTGACATTTTTGTTTTGATTACATTTTTCTTTTAATATCATTATCAACTTTTATAAGTGTCTATAAAATAGGTGCAGGATAGTAAAAGTCTTCGGAGTAAGTAAATGGACATTGTGCTAAATGAGTTATGCCTTTGATGCTATTATCTCTAAATCAGCATAGATTATTCAGGCTAGGGGCTTTTAGAATCATAAGTGGCTGAGATCATTTCTCAGTTCATCATCCTATTACCCATAATGAGAAAATACTTCTAAATACAAAGCTTACACTTCCAAAAGATCCCTTGTGAACAATTCCCCAGGTGCTGACAATATTTATTAACTCTTTTCTTTCTGCATGGAAGGGACTGAGAGAAACTCAGAATCCTCAAGGATTATCCTGAAACATTCAGCAACTCTGAATTTGCTATCACTCTCCTGGGACCCCTTTGGCTCTGCACTCCCATCTCTAACAGCACTTGTTTAGCTTCCACCTCTGCGGCTTCTTCTCTGCAGTTATGTAAATCCAGCTGCTGGGGCTGAACCTGGAGTGTGATAAAGCCTTTTAAAACTTCTTTTCATTATTTTTGAGTGGCTCTGTTTATGCTGGTATTAAGTTCCCATTTCATCAAGCATAAGTTTTGCTGTCTCTCCAGCCAATGACTTCCACTTGCAA
Organism: Orthonyx spaldingii; assembly: GCA_013397795.1. Classification (NCBI taxonomy): domain Eukaryota; kingdom Metazoa; phylum Chordata; class Aves; order Passeriformes; family Orthonychidae; genus Orthonyx; species Orthonyx spaldingii. The sequence continues at coordinate 1,924,754 of VZTJ01002441.1, forward strand.
GCTTGAAAAAATGACAGCTCCCTTCCCTGCCCACATTGGGAACACCCTCAGTGTAACCATGATGAAGCTTCCCTGTCACTTCCTCATTTTTCCACACCTTTACTGGCTCATTTCCTCATTGTATGGGTAGAATTACTGGGTTTATTTATTGGGTTGCACATTTCTAAGGACCTATTTAATGCACAGTTTCAAGAGACACTTTTCATGGCATATAAACTTCATATTCCAGCTCTCAAGTAACGGATTCCTTTTACCTTGCACCGACTGACACACAGGTCTCTAAAACAATATCTTGTTTTTCTGCTGGGTAAAGCCAGATTTCAGCACACCACACCTCCGAGCTAATCCCATCTGGGAAGGCTGCTGCTCCTGCTGAGTTTGGTCCCATTGTATTTGCATGGAAGAAGATCAGGTCTGTGATTAAGGAACTGAATAGGTGTCAAAAGCCTCCACACAGTCCTGAATGCCCCTTGCAACACCATTTTACATCAGTTTCTGCTAACTGCATTACAGAATTCCCCTCTAATGTCCATTTACTTAGGTAGTAAAAATCAAACCAGCTACAAAAGGTCAGGGCCTGGCTGAGCTATGAGTGACTGGGCATCTCGGAAGAAGTTCCACAAAATCTTCTGCATTTCACTGCAAAAATTGCCATGTTCAGGTTGGCCAAATTAGCACCACATTTTCATTTGTGTGAACCACACTCCTGTAAATCACAGATAAAATGTCTTTTCCTTTTACAGCAGAGCAAAGAGCAAATGCAAATGAGGTTTTTTCTCCAGGTGAACTAGGATATTTTGCATGTTATATAAAGAGCAACCACTACCTCCAACTTCTGCCCTGCTTTGCTACTGTTTTCTTAACCTGTTCTCATTTAAAATTACCTGTGCTGATCTAATTATTTATTACAATTCTTGTGGTAGTCACAAGTATTGTCACAGATCTGCATCTGCAAATAGAACATGATGTTTGCAAATGTTTTATTTCAGAATTGTTTGAACGATTTTATGGGCAAACACCAGCCTGGGTGTTAACAAGCAGCTCTTTGATGGCAGTTTATGACAGACTTTTCTTGTATCATCACAAACGTTGAAAGAGTCTCTTGTTAGCACCATGTCATACCGGGAGCCTGAGGTTTACCTGCTGAAATCATTTAGTGATATGAAACAGGGGTAGCTAAATTTTACAAAAAAAGGAACACTGAAAGCTGATGTGAAGGGTGAATTATTTTACAATTGCTTCCTGCGTGATCTTTACACTTTCATCCACAGCATTTCCTGTCAGCTGCTGGCAGTGACAACACAGTGGGTTAGAAGGACCCTCATCCAAGCCAGTTTGACAGCCACATTCATCAAAAATAGATACTGGTTATTTGTCCAGTCTTTCATTCTTTCATCATGAGATAATTTTCCAGTAGCCTCTCCATGCAGCTCCATAACTCCAGCTAAAATACTTTGCAAAATGTCAACATTTAGAAAAACATCCCTGGAGTTCTCAGTGTCTCCCGGATCTGTTCCCCCATAGTTTTGCACACATATGTACATGTGATGATGAGAGGTTCATGCATTATGAAACACAGCTTTTAAATTAGATGTGGGGGTTTTAACATAGCTGTTTTACTTCATGCTGTCTTGTCATACAAAGTCTTTGAAATTCTGTGTCATTCTGGGAAAATTTTTTTGGTGAAATTTTTTTTCTTTGCTTAAGTGGGGATGGATAAATCAACAGAGCTTCCTTGACAGAGTCAGAGCTTCGGCCATGCCTGTGACGCTGAAAGTGCTGTTGTCGACGATTGAGGGGACAAAAGCAACCACCCTGACTGTGCATTAGTCAGAATTAACCAGGCACTGCTGTGCTGTGAGGATATGCTAATTTAAATAGCTACAGCCGTGGCATGTGCCTTATCCCCATGGCATTAAGCTGCTGAAAGTCCTTGGTGAGCCCCACAGCTGGTGTGCTTCTGACCAAACTGCTTTTCTTTTCAGGGTCTTTAACACCTCACCTCAGTGCTGAGCTTGGCTCTAGCGAGGTGCAGGTGCAGTAAGGAGCGAAGGTCAGAGGTGTTTGGGGGAAAACATGTGGCTAGGTAGATCCAGGACACACCTTGGAGCTTTGCTGGGATGTGTTCACTCAGGCAACAGGGCAGCTGGAGGCTCCAGAGGGGCCTGGAGTGCCAGGTAAGGTCCAAAACCAACCGTGCCATGGCATGAACACTTTCTCTGTAAGTGCTGTACATTGCATTGGATGCCAGGTCCTGGGTTTTGTGTTCTTCTTGTGTAAAAAAGTACCCTTCTAAACAGTAAAAGTCCATTTGTTTACACTTTACTGGCACTTAAGATGGTAGTTGTTCAGAGATCCTGGGGGAGACTGGACAGAATATAGTCCTGTTACATCCTTGTAAAAAATCTTCACATTAACCTGAGATTACTTTTTTTCTGAGCTATGTTATTGCTGCTTTATATTTCATTCAGAAATACATTTTCAGCTGCATTTAAGAGTCAGTACTATTTCACTTTTCCTGTGTCTTGAAACCCCCCACAAAGCACATTAATTAATCTTAAAATAACAACTATAATAAAATAAATAGTCCATATATTTTCCCAAACAAATGGTTTTTTATAATTTCAGCATGTCTTGTTTAATGACCATTATCCACCCATTTAAAATGAAGTCTTTCAGGGAAGATGTTTTCATCATAAAGAATATTTTAAATTTATTTTTCTATTTTTCACTAGGATTCACCTCAAGAAAAGCAAAGGCTGCTTTTCAGTATAGACAGGCTCCCAACATGGGCTGCCAAAATCTGTGCTTGTCATTTTTTTGTGGAAATAGCTATTTTAGAACTGTTTATATATTATCAAAATTAGGTTCCAAAATGAGCTGCAGTGTCTATTAAAAAGGGGGATAATATTATTTTAGAGAAACTAATTGGAAACTTGTTTTTAGCTAACGTAGTTATTATTTCCATTATGACAAGCTGGAAGCAGATGAAATTCACCTTTATCTTCTCCAGCCTGGTGTCTCACACTATTTATTCAAACTGAAATTAAAACCTGACAAAATCCCAATGAGACATTTTGCAGCAGTTAAAGATTATTCTTCTGGAAAAGAACTTTTGTTCGACAATTTCATGATGTTGTTACAAACATATTTATTATAAAAGGAGGATACATCAATTAAAATATATCTGGCCTTGCATATCTCCCCTTCCCCTTAATAAAAAAACAGCTTAAGATTGTACTTTTCGGAAGATTGTACTTTTCTTCTTCAGTGCGTCATAAAGAGGAAATGACCCCCTGAAGGTGTGGTGGTGCAGCACAAGGAAAACCCATGGGAAAACAGATGCTCTGCTTGGAGAACCAACTGGGCCCTCACAGTGCTGTGGAAGGGCAGAGTCCAGCCAGCCCATGCAAGAAAAGGGCAGAAAATAAGGCAGAAAGCCCTGTCTGCACCAGGCTGCCTTCACCCTGCCCTGCCAACCTGTAGCTCTGTGCCCAGGGGAAAATGGAATGTCCAGCTTGGATTTGCGTGGGAGAAAACAGACATTGTTCATCCTGCACGTTGCATGATTCAAAATAACACCAAAAAAGCAGCTGGATGCCAATTTTGCCAAGGGCTGCACAGGTGTTGTCCTTGGGTGAGTTTAAAGCTCTGAGTCCTGCCCCCCTGTGAGGAGAGCCCCACACAAAGGCACTGGATCCAGTGGCAGTGGCATTGAGAGTGCCCAGCCTGGCAGTGGCATTGAGAAAGCACCGCCTGCACATGGAAGCAATGGGGTGAAAAATTGTTTTCTACTCTACTAACTAAAGGATATTAAGAGGGATAAGGTCACAGGGGTGCAGGCTACTTTTTGTATTTAGAAGAAATTTCTTCCAGAAGTGTAAAATGATAACTGCATGAGGAAAGGGTGGTTAATAATTTTCCCTATTAATTCAAACGCACAAAAGTTAATTGTGGTTTGGCAGTCTGAGATATACAAATTAGGAGAGTTTAATTCTGCTAATCCTCAGTTTAAGTTGCAGGGTATTGAATATAAATATGATTGTCTCACAAAGGGATGAATCCTGCTTCCACCAAAGCCAGTAGGAGCTTTCCCACTGGCTTCAGAAGGAGGTGGGCTCAGTCCCACGTGTCTGGGTTAGCTGTGCATGGATGAGAGAACTGGCTCAGGGAAAAGGAGACTAACAGCATTTTTCTCTCAGAATATGGGCCAAAAATTCCTTGGAGATCCTGAGAAACTTTGGAAAACTTCCCCAGCCTTGCTGTTCCATTCACACTGCTATTTTTGGCTACTCGCATGCACTGTGGATGAAGTTGAGTTCTCTGTGGTTTTCCATTTCCTACTTCATTGTCTGATTGATTAAAGAGTCAATGCCAAGAATCCCTAAAATTCAAGGGCTGTAACACAGCCTGCACAATTTCACATTCAACAGCCTGCAACAGTCCACCTGCTTGACCAAATTCTCCTCCTCCCCTGAATGCTGTTGCCACCACTTGTTTTACACATCACCTATGAGAGCATTTCAGACTTTAGCCATGTCAGACTTTAGCCCCTTCCTCCTGTGAGCAAACTCAGGGAGATCAGAAGAAAGCCAAGCAAACTTACTGCCAGAGGCTGGATAGTCCAGGTGAAAATGTTGCTGTTGGCTTCAGTGGATGTAGGATGAGGAATGATGCAGCTCAGACTTGAGCTGGTCTGTGTTTTGGGGACAATTCTTGTCTTTGAACACCTCTAAAATGACAATGAAGTTATTTATCTATCTTTGCAAAGTATTTGCACACCTGTATAGCTGAGAAGTGTAATTTAAGGTTGAGAAGGATTTAATCTCTTATGGTGTGATATATCTGGGCCAAGCACCCTGCCATCATTTAATTTGAATTCATGTGCACAAATGACATGACATAAATAATGCAATGATCAGTCCAATCAGAAATGTATATTGCTTGAAAATACCCATTTGGTTTGAAATATTGCAATAAAATCAATCCAGGATCTCTGTAGACTTTAATGAGAACACAAGTTACCAAATACATCTGGTGTGAGCCAAACCCCCTCATTTTGAGTTCCGTTATCGCTGACCTTTCAGCCATTACTCATCAATTTAAGGGGAAAAGCTGAAGCCAGAGTGTTTTCAAAACCTGTATGCTATTTCCAAACACTTCTCCTGCCTTCTTGGTGATGATTATTATATGCTGTTCTAATTAAACAGCTTAATTTGCATCTCCCATCATGAGAGGATACGAGCACCAGAGCAGATTTATCTCTCTGGATTGCTTCCCTCTGTCATTGTGAGGCTGCAGCAGTGTTCTCCCCTTGGGCCTTCAAAAGCGCAGAAACAGAGACGCTCTGTGATTCTGAGTGAAATAATTTTGATGTCACAAGAAATGTCATTAAAACCACTGCAGTCTTTTAATAAGCTCCTTCTTGGGAGAATGGATTTTCAGCCTCTTCGCTTCAGCGCTCGGCAGAGTAACTACACTGAAGCTTTGTGCCATGTCCCTGTTACAAAATCCCTTTCTCAAGGGTTTATAATTACGACATGCCTATAAAAATTTACTTTAGTCTGAAGCTCAGGATATAGCTTCTCAGATGGGGAGGAAATATTGCTGGCTGAACTTGGTTTAAATCAATTTTGAGTTTCAAGAATACAAAAATAATAAGGTTTGTGGGTTTTATATGCTTTTTCTGTGGTTCTATAATTCAGAAAGAAATCACTTTGTAGAATAAAGTGTCATGTTTGTTTATAAAGCAGAGCAAGAGAAAAAAATAACACAGATAAAACTTTTTATAGCGGCTAGTGAAAATACTAAGAAATTCATTTTCTCAAAGGATTTCCCTATAGTGTCCTCAGACCAAAGCCTTGCCCTGAATAGATATGATAATGCATTTTGCAGGAACTCAGTGGGTTGTGGAGAGCTCTTTTAAGAAGATTAGTCCACTTTGTTCCCATATCCTGGACAGCAGAGGAGTCGTGGATGGGCAAAGGTGCAAAAGGCAATTGTGAGACACCTTGGATCAAAGCTGTCTTGTGCTTAGCTAATTCCAACAGGCATTTTCCTCATTTCCACATCGCAGCACTAAGGAGGAAAGCAGAGTGTGCCCTTATAAAGGTTGTTGATAAAAACATCAATAACTGGGCTGCACACAACTGGGAGTTCCCATTTTTACTGGCATTGCCAAATGTCTTGCATTATTCAGCCTTTGGCTTTTATCGATAAAGAATGGAATGGTGCTGCTAAACTGAAATATTGGTGACATGAGCAAAGCCCAGCAAACACAGAAAAAAAAAGAAAACAAACCCTATAAATCTTAGTGTAATATTTTTAATTTCATTTGGAATTCACAATCAAGTCAGTTTTATCCAATTAAGTGTTATTCAGTCTGTCTTTGTCAGCTCTTCCCTATTAGATAAAACATTCCACTTCTCAATATTCTACTTCTGTGTCAAATTGACAGGGTCATTTTTCACATGGCAAGCTGAGATTACGGTGATATTACACCACTTTGCATAAAACAACCAAAAGCATGTTACAACAAAAAAAAAGCCTGTTTCCTTCTGCTGGTGTCATTAAGGATGCCCTTCCTGGCTGATCTGGGGGGTTCCTGAATATCTACAGCTTTCCTTGCCCCAGGGAATACTGATATGATATTGCAGGTCTGGAAATTGTGTTTGGACCCCTGATCATCACACTCTCCTTCTCCCATTAGCAGCTTTCAGCATAAAGCAGCAAGATATAGCCAGTCTTAGGTAACCTCAGGGCCCACTAACAGGCACTGCAGGGGCACCTCCAAAATACTGCAAAAAACATACATTTGCCACAGGTGAGCATTTTCCTTACAGTTCAAGGGAAAAAAAGGAAGTGTTTTAACTAGTTCAGTAAAATTATAAATTTTAAGCCTAGTATTAGGACTTCTTTAAAGTCAATCTATATAAGGAGAATTACCTCTGTATGTTTTTTTCACCTTGCAATGGATCAAGTATGTCACTCCCACAAAATGATTGAATAAATGATTTTTTAAAAAAAAAAACCTTATCAAGGAACACAGCTATAAATGCATTTGTCCTTCCTTCAACTTCAGGCTTTTAGTATCACTGATTCAGATTCCAAATGCAGAGAAATATATTGAGTACGTGCGTGGGTACAAGAGGAAGTATGTATATCTTCCATGCCTGGCTGAAATCCAAATGTGTTCCCAAATCCCAAAGAAATTCTGCCCATGTGACATCCTGGTAGTGTAGGAACGTGTAGCTGTGGGGGAAAGGGTGAGCTCTAAGGGGCACACAGTGCTGTGCAGAGAGGTGCAGTGACAAACTTGATCAGGATGCTTTACTCCAACAGACAGTTTGTCCGGGAGTTTAAAAGCTCCATTTCTGCAGCAGCTCTGGATGTCCTAGAGCAGATGTTGGACATAAGACAGATTGTTGGGTAATCGAATCTCAGCTTTCTGCTGTTGTAGCATGTTTGGATTCCTACCAGTGTCCTATCGGTTCAGTCGTGGCTCTGGGAAGAGGTGCTCTCTGGTGCTAAAAGGCATTAGGGATCAGATTTTTCTGTAAATTTGGACTGAAACCATCAGGGTACGTAACCATAGCTCCTGCAACAACACAAAAAGAAAAAAAAGACACAGGAGCATCACCACAAAACGAATCACTTGCTATAGTGCCATGGCATGAAGCAATCAATACACCTCGAAACTTCACTGTTTGTCTACCATCTCTTTTCAATATTTTCTTTTTAAATGTCATGGAAAGTTAAGCAGTCTGATTTTTGTGAGTGAGCCTTTAAAAATGCATTTTTCTTCCTTAATAGGAAGTTTCTCCTGATCACTCCTGTGCTTCCTTTCTTCTACAGTTTAGTTGGCAAAACAAAAGCAATATTCACCCATAATAAAGCAGTGCTATGCAATGGGCCATTGCAGGAGAATTAAGGAAGAAAAATTAAAAAACAACCTGTAAGAAGGGTAGCCAGACAACAGATACGCTTCCCAAATGAGGAAAAATGAGATTCTCACTGGCCTTTTTCCCAGGGCAGACCTAAGCCAGCAGCTTTTCCCATTCTTTTACAATATTACTCCACTGCTTTTATTCACCTTTTAGACCCTGCAGGTACCTAGCCAGTATTGCATAAGGTCAGGGAGGTTCATCAGTTCAGCTCTTCTCTGCTGTACAAAACTTTCAGACTGATTTTTTTTTCTTTCTCATACTCAAGGAACTTCATAATGAAACGTTAACTTGGAACCCATAAATCCAGTTACTTTCAAATAAGTTTCAGATGGGCATCAGAACTTTCAGGGACATATTAAAAAAAAAATGGATTTTTTCTGGGTTTGTCCAGTAGCATCCAGGACTCATAAAACTACATTAAATATCAGCTTCACTTTTCACAATATTGCAGTGATGAAGAACTAGCTCAAAATTGATTTATTGATCTCTAAAAAGACAGACATATAAGGTTATTAAGTTAATATGTCAATATGTGCAAAATCTATTACTTGGGCTTGTTAACATTCCTGTGTTGGTTAACAGTGGATATAAAAAGGACCAGGCAGACCCCTCCCCTCTGAAACAACTGCTCACAGACAAGGATTCAGCACTATGCCTTTTCTGGAAAGTATCTACTCCTAGGATGGAGTCAGAAGAAGCATCAGTTGATGTTTATTTCCTTCCAAAATTAAGTCTTGTATTTAGGCCATGTCCCAAAATTTGTACTCCATTTTCCATCCTCAGTGTCTATAGTTGTACCAGGACCTTACTAGACTTACACTTACATATGTATCTGAATTTTTGGGCTAATTCTTTTTCCTATGAAGTTACATGAAAGGAGAAGAAGTGAATCAGTGCTTGAAAATCAGCCATGAGCCAAAGTATGAATTCAAGGAGATAGATATAGATATATATAGAGAGAGAGAGAGAGAGAGAGAGAGAGAGAGATTTTCAGAGTCACAGATGCAAATCCTTTTTCAGTCAGAGAATGCAAAGTTCTTGTGGTCCTTTATTTTGAATCCATTAGAGTTTTCAATGATTTATTCACACGCAGAGTTTCTGTCGCAGTGGGTTCGCTTTTGTCACATCACCTCAATTTTTCTAATGAGTAGCTAATGAGAGGTCAATTACTTATGGAAATTAGAAAAACATTCATTGAGGAACTGTACCAAGGCAAAGTATGCTACCCCATAATGTTTTGATATAAATCATTACAGCATTAATGAATATTTTACTGTTTTTCATGTTACAGCTTATTTCCCCAACCTATAAAATGGCCTTAAGATGATTTTGAAATGAACATGAGTAACTGTCCTAAAAATGTAATCATATTGTATTTAGGATAACTGCAGAATATCTTTTTGCTTTTGCTATTAATGGTTTGCTCAGGCATCAACATCTCGCTGTGAAACCTTCAGCTGATCAGAGTATCAGTGTCAGGAACACCAGGTTTGCTGTGCTGAATCAGAGCCCTTATCTGACATCTACCACAGCCCCATTTCCAGGCATTGCATGGTGGAAAAAGGATATCCTGCACAGCACCTGACCAGCTGAATCAAATCCAAACTGGTGCTTGGAACTTGTCCTCCTGACCCCAGGTACCCAGCACTGCAGGAAAGCATTCAGGGCCTGCAGCACTTCACCCTGACCCCACTGCTGGTGAACTCTACCTGCCTTTTCAGTTAAAGACTGTCAAGAATTGGTGGCAGGTAAGTTCAAACATTCTCTTCACAATTCACCTTCTTTCTGGGCACCTATTTTGTGTTTTGTAAAGGTCTCAAATGAACGGTATAGAAGCAGAAGAAAAGAGGCAGAAAGAACTCCAGGGACCAAGACGGATAGCGGGTTAGTTGCAGTACCATGCAATTAAATTTAGAGGCCAGGGATATAATTCACTGCTGAAATTCAGCTTTGCGCTGTCGTAAGTTATTATTTCAGAAATGGCCAGAGAGGGGAAAGTGTACAAGCAGAAGTATAATTGGACTTCAGTATTTCATATTGATACCCTGAGATTTCCACTGCTAAGCACTGTTTCAGAGTCCAACCAGGGTAACACTGCAGTGTAAGATCTCCCATATTCAGGCCATTAGATTATCCTGTTTCCCCTGCAGGCACTGTAAATCAAAAGCAAAAGACATCCTGTTATGTTCTAGAAGACAGTTTTGTTGGCCTTTCTTTTCAAACACATTCTGAACACACATGTTTTTTATGTGAGTCTCATTTACTTCAGCTTCACTGTCTTGAATACAGATTTAAATTGAGGGAGTGAAGGAAAGTAAAAAAAAAAAAAGAAAGCAGACCTTGAAACCCAGCAGTTACCCACAGAGGAGGAATGTGGCAGCTGGTTAAATCAAAAAATGAATGCATCACCATGTGGATGTGATTTTCTCAGTTTCTAAAGAATTACAAGGTCTTTGTCCCTTTGAACCCGGCTCAGTCTGGACTTAGGTGAAACCCCTGCAGTTATTTGACTCAGATGTGTTCAGAACCCATCATTTTGGTGCAAAGAAATCCATTGTGTGTATTAAGGGGTTGATCCAAAGTACAGTGCTGCCACTTACTCTTAATATCACATTGGGTGGCGCTCATTTTATGTCTCTAATTCCCCTCCTTCCCTTCCTTCCTCCTCAGAAAGACAAACATGTGAACAACAATGAGGTATCCCACTACCAATCAAAAGCAATATAGTTCTGCACAGATCTGCTCCATGATGGAATAAAGAAGCGAGCATGGATCTAACTACCTCCTCTTCATATCATAGCCTTCATGTTGTTTTCAGGAGCATTTTTGTCAGGCAATGATGAAAGGCTGAGAACAAAGTGAACAAAATTTCCTTCTACTGCTTAAAAATTCTTGGCTGCTTTGCTATATCAAAACGCTGTCTCTTTAAACAAATCGCATGGTTAAAAATGCCAAGTTATAATTCAGCAACTAACTCTGAAAATGACAATTTAATCAATCAGAACCAACCCTCCTGAAAAAGAGGGGTGGGGGAAACAAAAGAAAAAAAATCTTAAAGCTTTCATGCAATGAGAGCAGTTGAAACTATAAAAATGTTCAATCACTGTAGAACAAGCCTGCAGCATCAATGTTTATTAAAGTCAGGGGAGCCATTTATTGACCTGGGAAACAGCAAAGCACCAGCAGCACTGCTGGATTGCATTTTTATAGTTAACAAACAGAAGGCAATATTTTCCTTTTCTCTTTTAATTGTGATTCCATCAAATCCAAAAAGTTAAAAGCCTCCTGATTTTTAAAGGAAAGCAAAGAGAAGGATGTTCCACACTGTTCTGCAGTCATTCTCTTTGCTCTGGCTCCTAATATGGGGATATATCAAATAATTTCAAATATTTAGGCTTCTCCACATGCCAGCAGAATGACAGACCAGCATGTGTTCCCTCCACCACTTCAGCTCATGCAGAATATAGGGAGCTACCATTATGAGGCTGGTTCTTTCTGTAATCAAAAAGGAATTACTCTATTTATTCACAGAAAGGTCACCCTGCCATTGGACCAGCCAAAAGCACTCAGAAGGAATTGTCCTCTCCCAAACTGACACCAGGTGTTTCCTGCAAAGACATGTCTTGGTTGTTCTGGAGATTTTGTAACTGTTTTGCCACAAGTACATTTTTAAAACACACCTTTGCATGCTGCATAAATTATGAACCACTTAAGGCTGATAAAAGGAAAAAGCAACGTGGATTGTGCTTACAGATCTGCATTACCCAAATTCCAGGAGTCTGGCTCCTGCTGCATTCTTTCCATATCCCCATCCACAGGAAAACCTGCGGTCAGCTGAGGAACACCGGGCAGGGATTTAAAACACTCTCTGTGGGTCAGCTGTCACCTAAACCGGTGTCAATGCCAGAAAAGGGGACTTCAAAAGTGAAGAGGATGAGTCGGTGCAGAGTGAAGGAGAGCTGGAGCCACCCCGTATCCTCCGAGGATGAGGTACAAAGTGGGATGAGCAGTGCGGGTTGCACATGAGCGCATCAAAGGTGATGAATATTGTAACAAATCCCCCGGCACCCAGGACCTCAGCAGCTGTCAATACACCGCATGCATTAGCGGCTCGGAGCGGGAGAGATGAAAAACAAGTCCTCCACTTGAAAACGGCACCTCTGCCACGCGGAGGATTTCACACTCTCTCTGCAGGGAGCACAGGGTACAAAAGTGCTTTTCTGATCCCACCCAGTCGCACGCAGCACTTCACAACCTTCCTTTCAGGTTTGCAAACAGACCTCCGGCAGCTCCAGTTCTCATTTTCTTTTCCTCATTCATAGGGAAAAACGCATAATATCCTTACTTAAAACACAGTGGAGGAGTTTGACACAAATTAATGACTCACCTGTCATACTATAAGAATTTTGATATTTGCAAGGGGGGAAAAAGGCTTCAAGTATTCTGAGAGCTGTAAAAAGCGGCTTCAGAATACAAAGACAGCTCAGAAGAAATCAAATCAACTTATAGGTTGCTGTAAGGTTTGAGATACTCATTTTTGCACTAAAATCATACTACTATGAGAATATGAATAAATAAAAGGTTATGGAAAAAGTAAGCCATGAGCTCCCTCAAATTAGATCCCATTGGCATGAAATTACTTCACAGCTGCCACATGTGTTGCTCCAAGAGAGATTACTCCTTAAATAATGTTAATGACAACTTTGATTTGACTACTGTAATTACTAGAGGGAGAAGGGACCACATTTCCTAGGAAGAAAAATCTTTTATCTGCTTGTTTAATGTACAATCTTTGATGAGATGGAGCTCCTTTTTCCTGAGTTATTTCCTTGAGTATTTTTGTTTTGAAAAAGAAACGGCTTTCCAGGTTGAAAATGGAGTGGCTGTGCAGCAGTCAGAGCTGTGAGAGAGGCATCTAATTGTCATTTACAATGACTCTTGATTCTTCTCTAAACATAGAGAGATTCCTTTTCTCTTCTAACTCTCCTCACCCTCGCTCCACTTCACAAGCAGGCATATTTCCAGGGCTGGATTCTTCTCTGAGTTGCCTCCATCAGCACCAGTAAATCATTAAAATTTCTCCTACAATCAATGGAGTGTCTTCACATTTACCAGACAGTATAATCTGCTCCACAAGACAGCTGATTGTTATCTATAACCTCCCCATGCAATTCAAGTGATGGGAGACGTAACCCAAAAATTTCCTTTGGACTTTTTTACTGCCAAAATAGATCACCTTCTGTGGCAGCCTTTTTACAATCTCCACTTTTCTAAATAAACATCACAGAATCTATACTGCTTTTACTGCAAAATGCTTCTCCCTGCCTGTATGGAGGTGGGGTTTTAGCTGATGTGCCAACAGTGGCAACAATTCCATGCAAGCCCAGGGTGCAGCACCAAGACACAGGGTGCAGCGGGGACCAGGGAGCACCAGGAATAATCTTCATGGTTAGATAAATTCAAACCCCCTTGCACTCTCCCCATCCCAGTTAGACACTGTGTGGTGATGTAAATTATTAGATACAGCTCCCAAAGAGCTGGGGGGGCAGGTTGCTCCTCCTCAACAAAGGCACAGAGGAGCTGTTATGTGCAGTGCCCAAATCCCAAATGGGCTCTCAGCAGAGTCTGCTGAGGAATTGTTGAGCTGGGACACTCTGCAGGATGGAGGGACAGAAACAGCTCTTGCAAAGGCCAGCAAGCAAAGCCAGGCACTACCACAGCTCAGTGGCTGCAGAAGTGCTGAGGAGAGTGCAGTATTTAAAAGAAATCATTCAAAGTACATTTCTGGACTATAAATGAACTGAAACTGCTCGGAAAAACCCTGAGTGACATTGAGGGGCATGCAATTAAACACGGATCTCTGATTTGCAGTGATCAACAAAAAGTAAGTGCGCTATTAAAATGCACGACAAATAGAACATAACACCAAAAATGGACAGATTCTGGCTGTATTGTGCCATTATATTAATTAACAGCTTTCCCCTATTGGTTTGTTCACTAAGATTCAGACATATTCATTCTGTGATTAATATTTGTATTCAGAAAATGGCAAGTTTCTTCCCAGCCTGCTTTTGTTGGGAAAGGATGATAGCTGTTATGAGAAAGGGAACAGAGAAGGAGCTAAACAGCAGAGCTCCCACACTCACAATGTGACTTTCTCACTGGGGCCTTGAACTTCAGAGCAGCTTCAACTCATTTACAGAACCTGGGAATGAAGGTGCCTTCCCTATATGAAAATTAAATATTTTCATGCAGTGCTATGACTTTGCTTTGAAGCACTTGTGGCTCCATGTTTCATTGACATTTGTGGTCATTTTAGTCCACTGAGCTTAAATGTGTAATAAGGATGCCTGGATGTGGATAATTCTTCCTCCTTTCCCACTGCAATCAGGTTTTGTCCTTCATTAAACCTTTCTGTGGAGTCTATTAAAGCATAAATCTTTACAGAGTTCTTCAAGGTTTGACCTACATCTTGCATATACGAGAGCTTTTCTCCCTAAATTGTCTTTTGGAGCACACCAGTTCATTAAAGTTTTGAACACTGAACCCTCACTCTTATTGCTTTATCACCCAGTTTATGTGCCAAATGTCAAAACAGGCATCAGAAATCTGATTTATGAGGATGTATAGAGAAATTGTGGTACATGCTTGTGACTGGGAGTCAGCTGGCAATTCCCTATCCAGATTTCCTCCTCAGCTCCCTGTGCCCAGCACGGCAGTCCAACAGCGCTGCCAACACTGAATTCACAAATCACGATTCAGGACTAACAAAACGTTGAGACTTTTTGTAATATCTTTGAATTTGTGTGCTTTCCAGTTTTAATCACATTTGACCATTTTGTGACTGATCTTCCTTTTGCAAAGAAAAGTCAGTGCTGACTGTAAAACAATAAAAGTTTAACAAGCCAAGCAGTCTCCAAATGCCAGTGTGAGATGTATCTTATACTCTTTTTGAAATATCAGAAAATCATGGATGAAGCTGTAAGCCTGCAGCACTATACAACACACAAGCATGGGTAAGGCATATCAGGTTCCCCTACTGATTTACCATTTCATACCGAGGCGGATTTATGTTCTGCGCACACCTCCGATCTCCCTCACCCCGCACAGCCGCAAAGTTGTTGTTTTTATGGCTGGTTTTTGCCCCACTGGTGCACCCGGCGGCTCCCGCGGAGCCGGGCAGGGTGCCGTGCCCGCGGCCGCCCCCGGCCGGAGGGTGGAGCCGCGCGGCCGCCGCCCCCCGCNGGCGCTACGCGAGCGCGGGGATCCGCCGCGGCCTGCGGGCCGCCATGGCCGGGGAGGTGAAAACCAAGCTGTCCAAGAACCTGCTGCGCATGAAGGTGAGGGGGAAGGAGGGGAGGGCTGCCTGAGGCCTGCGGGGGGGGGCTGGAAGCGGCGGCGCCGGGGGCGGCAGGGCCGGGCCGGGGCGGCACCGATGGCGAGCGGGCCCCGCGCTGTGAGCCCCGGCCGGGGTGGGTGTCCCCGGCCACACGCGGCCGTCCCGCAGCCTCTGCTGTGGGGCATTCCCGTGCCCATCGCCGGCCGTCGGTGTGCCCTGGCTTTCTCCAGCCACGCTCTGAATACAGATGTGTTTAGCCGGGG
Source organism: Orthonyx spaldingii (assembly GCA_013397795.1). Taxonomy (NCBI): domain Eukaryota; kingdom Metazoa; phylum Chordata; class Aves; order Passeriformes; family Orthonychidae; genus Orthonyx; species Orthonyx spaldingii. The sequence continues at coordinate 1,940,302 of VZTJ01002441.1, forward strand.
TCAGCTCCCCGGCCCTCTCGGGCTCGCTGGGCTGCTCCCCCGGCAAGACATCGCTGCAGCCGACAGCGAGCTGCTTGAGCGCTGCGAGCGGCCTCGGGGGTTACAAACTGCAGGGTTTGGTGCGGGAGAGCAACTTGATGATTCCAGTAAAAGTCTGGCCTCAAGAGCCAACTCCAGTGCACATTTTGGGCGTGCTTTCCTTCCACCTCCCTCCTCTGCAACAAGGTTGCGTTTTGTGGATTTAAATAAAACGATTTACCACCAGCAGCACATTGAAATGAAAATATCAATGCTGCTTGCTTTACTTGGGGGGTGGGGCTTTTTAGTGTTGGGGGGTGGGGAGGGAGTTTAGCTTTTGGTGTGTTCGTTTTTATCGCTGTTTACGTTGCTGGCTAAGGAAATCCGAGCCAGAATGGGGATTAATACCCAGTATTAACCATCTTTCCCAACTCATAAATGCCAGGGATCTTAGTAACATCCCGATATGCCTATTACTCTTGGAATTGTGAATCTCGCGTTACCAGTGTGAAATTAGTCTCTGCTCGCTGGCTAATGGATTCTGCTTCACACCGTGTACTACAACTATTAATTCAGTAGAGTACGTTCTCCTCTGATTGATGGCCCTTTATTGCTGGAAAACAACCAGGAAAAGTTGAGTTCCCTTGTTTTTTTATGTTAATATCCATTCAGTTTTTTTAAGTGAATATGATGGGGCCTTTGTGGCTTCTTGCTTGAGGTGTTTTATTTAGCCATTTTCCCCCCCACGTATTTATATGGGGCTACATTTCACATTCTGGCTGAAAAGAGTTAGCTCACTTCAGTTCAATTTTTCACATAAAGTGCATTTTGTTACAGTTGGTTGATGGAATATTTACCCTAATTAACAGATGCTGCTAAATCTAAAACTTGTACACAGAAGGAACAAAATACATCTTGCCTCACTCTCAAAAGGGAGTAGGTGTTGAACTGAGTTAGCCAGCAATGTGTGACACAGTCAGACTCCCATAACCTGGATGGCAGCATCATTATTTTTCCTTATTTTTATATAATACACTTTTTAAATTAAATTTCTGTTTCTATTGTTTGCCAGTTTACTAACCCCTGGAGATTTAAAAAGGAGGTTTTTAGATCATTTTTCTGTGGAAGACCATGGAGAACCAGCCATGTGAATATGCTGCCATGACATTTGCAGGTTCACAGTCCAGGCAGTAATAACCAGCTTTGAAGAGATCAGTAGGTTTTGAAAAGGTCATACACAGATCTTGCATTTAGCTCTTTGTTTCTGCAGATCTTCCTGTTTACAAATGTTTTAATTAAGCCTTTAGCAGCTGCCTCTGCAGGTACTGATCCAATGCATCACGAGAATTCAGCAGGTGGGTGAAGGCACCCAGAGGTGACCTGTGGTTGGTGGCGTTGGAAGGACCATTTGCACTAAATACTGGGCCACATGGAGACAAACTTGTAGTTCTTGCACCATTTGATCCAGGTCTCATAGCTTGGGGAAACTTGCCCAAACAACCCCTCAGTTACTGACTTACATACTCTGTGTCTACCACAGTGGGTATATTTTTAATTCATCAGTGTGTGTTTACATTTGAGATAAACCTGATCACATAATTTTTATCTAGGTTTTTCTTGTAGTAATCTTTAGGAACATAATCTTTAAAACGGAATGTGAAATGATTATTTAATTGGGTTCTTGTAGCAGAATTTCTCGTGTTGAGCTTTCTGACTGGCTAACCAATTTCCTTGAGCAATATGTTTTTCCACATGATAGATTCACTTATTTTCCTCAAGAAGATACTGTAATTTTAATTGGAAAGCTTTGACATATTTTGAATCGACTCAGAAAACAGAAGTCAATTTTTCTTTCATTAAAGATCTTCTACAGTGGATGCAAATAGAAATGGAAAATGAGACACTAGCTCTGTTGGCTGGTACGTCTGAGTTTGGTTTGGTTGGGCATTCTCTAAAGACTGAAAAGATGTGTGGGTTGTATACAATACATACATCACACGTCTATATCACCTTTATATTTTTACAGGACTGTGTGTGAACTGTACTGTTGGACTTGCTTCTGTCTGGGAGTTATGTTGTTAAAAACATAGACCTCTGACAGATACAGTTATGCAAACACTTTCTGTAGATTCTAAGGAAGCTCCCAACTTCTAGGGGGGTGGGACTATACAGATTATTACCATAAAATAATGAAGAGTTCTGGTTTTTTCCAGCATGTTTCGTTGACATTGTTGAGACTTAATTGTCACTCAGTTCAGGCACCTGACTTGAGACAAATGGAAATTAAAGTGCTGTTTCACAGGCCTCAGGGTCTGTGGTTCTGTGCTCTCAGCAGTTTTTTATAGGCCATGACAGATGTCTTCTTCTACTCCCAGCTGCTGAGAGGTTACTGTTCCTACCTGCCTGTTCCCATCCTCTGACAGAGGTTATCACTGAGGAAGCAAGTGACAGGAGTGTCCTTGTATTAGGAAAAAATAGCAGTCTTGCCCTCAACTTCGTTATTGGTCTCAGCTGTTTTGGCAGACTGTTCCTGCAGTGGGTTAACAGGTGCTTAAATACACTCCTGGATCAGTACTTTGGTGGGTCAGTGAGGAGTGAAGAGCTGGGAACATTTCCTTTAGCACAGCTGGATACAGAAGACTTTTCTTCATAGTCTGGTTTCAAAGTCTTCCATTTTTCCACTTCCAAAGGCTGCTTTGCACCTTCAAAGCTACAAACACAGTCCAGTTCATTAAATCTGAGAAAAGAAGAGGATGGTTGAAAGTGTAGATGTTTCAAAAAAATGGCCAGTGTGGTATGACCCACCTCCAGCTCTGAGCTCCAGTGCTGTGTGTATGGGTGGACTTGGCTCCTGATGAGCAGCAGTAACTTCAGCACCATTACCTTCTCTCTGGCCTTTGTTGAAACATTAGAAAAACTTTAGCAAAGTTAGGGAATTTTGACAACTTCATCAAAACTAGCCAGGAGAGGTCTGTTTCTTTATATGTAAGTACAGACGTGATCAGCAGCTGTTTTAATTTTCCATGTCTGTTTGTCCAAGCTTTGACCAAACTCAGAGGAAAAAAAATCACAGAAAGCATTTACTTTTTATCAACTGCTAAACGTTCTGTAATGGATAATTGCCATCATGTAATTATTGCATGTACAGAAGATACTCATGATGCAGAAAACTGAAACTGTGTGTTTGTCTTTCTTTGTAGTTCATGCAAAGGGGTTTGGATTCACAAACTAAAAAACAACTGGAAGAAGAAGAAAAGAAGATAATTAGTGAAGAACACTGGTATCTTGATGTACCAGATCTAAAGGAAAAAGAGTAAGCTTGTAATCTTTTGTACTTCTTATCATCATTGGATTGTTTTGAAATGGAAATAGCCTGTTCATATTTTTTCCTGTAAGATAAGTATTATAAATAACCAGTTAACAGAAGCAAAAATAGTGACAGACTGGCATTACAACTTTTTTTATTACTTATTTTTAGGGCTGTTCTTGAGGTTGCCTAGTGTAGTTTGACCTACTTTCAATTCTTGTGTGTGTTGTTTTCTTTCACTCACACAATCTTCTGGATGCATGTAATTAGTTTCTTTCAATCAGGGTCCAATTCATTCATTGCTGCTTTTTCCCTTCATTTGAAAAAAGAAGTTTGAAACTTTGTGTTAGTAAATTCAGCTCCAGTCACATGGTTAAGTTCATTCAGGACAGTTCTGTCCTCTTATGTCCAGCTCACTTCAAATCCTGGTTTTCAAATAAGAGAGAAAATGGCAAAAATAAAGGAAGGCCTAGGTAATAAGGAAAAAAGTCCTGCTCTTTAGAAAGGCGCTTTAAATAGCAGGAGAACTACTTTTGAAATTGCTTGGGTTTCATCCTTTCAAAAGTGGAAAAAAATTCCATTGAGGGAGACCATACATGATTTTGAAAAAGCTGGGACCCAAGGAATTAACTGTAGTTGAATAAGGCCATTGATAAACTCTTTTCCATTGCTGTTGGTGGATATGACAAAAAAGTATTTGAGCTTCAGTTCCAGCAAGAAATGTTCAAGCTGGACATTTGGGAGAATTTTTGTCACAATAAGGCTATTGAAGCTCTGGAGTGGATTTCCTGAGGAGACACTGGATTCTTCATCACTGGAAGTCTTTTGAGGACAGGTTAGCTGGACCTCTGCTGTTCATGGCACATGTGAAACTGATACTGCCTTGAGGCAGGACAATGAATTCATCTCTGCAGCCTAACTTCCTGTGATCATGGGGGTTTGTTTAACATGGGAGATGAAGAGGATGAGGGAACAGGTACATATGTGTGAGGAAAAGGATGGAACAATCCACGGAAGGACTTTTATCTGACGTGTATTATGAATGCCTCAGGGTCATGTTTCTTTTCTCACTCCATGCTCATTAAAAGAGGAAAAAAAGGAGGGAGAAGGGGCAAATCTGTCTCTGCTGAACAGAGAATGACACAGTGTTTTATATCCTGACAGATTCAACTAATGCCAGGTCTAAGAGCACAATGAAAAATTAATTAGAAGCTTTTGCTGGTATAGTAGTGCCACCTGGGGAGTGATATTTATGTGGTATTTTTATTCTGGCAAATTATTAATGTAGGTGGAATCATACCAGCAAAGAGTGCTTTTTGTCAGGAGAGTTAATTTTGCTTGTGGAACTGGCAGAGCTTTACTGGCAAAAAGTATTCCTTTGCACTTCCAAGCTCCTTGTACTGAGAGATTTATCAGAGTAATTAAGCAGAAAGTAGTTGATGGTTTAAAATACGCTGTGGCTCTGTTTATTTGTGTGGGGGAAAGACAGCAAATCCTTTTTGCATTTGTTTAATTTGATTATTTTAAAGTGCACGGTTTGACAAAATGCTGGGTTTGGGGTTTCATGCAGGAGCTGTATAATAGAAGAGAGAAGCTTTCTGCGGTGTGAGGAGCTCGTTTATGGCAGAATGTCCTTCAAAGGATTCAATCCAGAAGTTGAGGTATCATTTCAGTGTCCTGGTTTGAGGTGGTCTCACATTAGGATTGAAGCCCTTGGGGATGGGGATTTGAGTGTTCACACTGCATCCTGATTGGCCTTTGCAGCACCTTCCATAAATCCTCCTGTGTCCGTCATACTAAATGTTGATCAATGCAGCATCTGGTAAATAGAACCTTTTTACCTCCCTGTGTTGATGGTCAGTAATTGCATGACTCCTGCAGATTTTCCCTCCCTGAAATGAGGAAACCATCCCACATGCTGCTCACCAAAACAAAAGCTCACTTTTCCTCCTGACATTTACTGCAGAGTCCAATCTACAAACATTGAATCCTATTTATTCATCACTTACTTGTGTAAGTAAGGGCTTAGAGTTCCAAAGTAAAAATGCTGGGCAAGAGAGGCTTTAATTTCTTTCTGATGTGATTCATGCTGATAGAAGTACACAGGGACAGTAATGAAAAGGTTACCACTGAACTGAAGCAGGAGGATGAAGGTGTAAAGATGAAGAGATTTGCAGAAGGCTATGTAAGGTGATTTACTAGGGAATTTTTAGTTATTTTAAACTTGCTGTCCCTGTGACTCAGCATAAGATCGCTTCATGGCTTTTCCTGTAAATCCTTGAAGATATACTTCCTTCTTAACAAAACCATTCCAAGGTCTGTGTGCTAACATCACGATGAAAAATTAATTATGATCTAGCTCTCTGGTCTCCTGGAGATGTTTGGAGTGCCCTTTAGGATGTTTGAGTAGTACAGTACACTGAAAACACTGTCTCTCTGTTGCCTCTTTTCCCAAAGGCAAACTCTAAGCTCAGCTTAGCAACAGACAGTCATGTTGCCTTTTCTTCATGAGTTTTCATAACAATAGCCTAACCAGGAACAGCAAATAATTATTAAATTTAATTCTTACCTTTTATGCTCTTCTGCCAGTGAATTTCAGCACAGTTGCCATTTTGTCATGGTTGCATGTTTGAGCTGTTTCGTACTTCATTTTCAGAAGTTAATGATCCAAATGAACTCTAAGTGCAAGGAAGAAGAAATTGAAGAGGATGATAAAATGGAGGCTGATGTGTCAGATGAAGAAATGGCCAGAAGGTAAGTCTCATTTTATGACATAATCAGTACTAGCTAGGAATTTGATATGCTACTGTATTATGTGTGGGGAAATAAAACCCAGAAAGGAAACAAACAAAATAAAAAAAGTCCACAACAGATATGGTACTGTACCAAATTGATTTCCCAGGAATGCTGGTATATATTCACTGGAATCTCCATCACTTTTGGGGGTAAAATAACTTGTAGGGGTTTTCTGCCCTTCGATATCCAGGTATTCCATGCTCATGCCCTCCTTGTTATTGAGTGCTAACAAATTGAAACCATCAGAATGAGTAATAATGGAATAAGTCACGTAGTATTGTGCTTCTCCAGGCTTTTAATGATCAGGTTTTTTACACCACTTAAATTGCTGATTAGGTTTAGGATATGCTCTGCAATTTTTCTTCTGATTTTAGTAAAAAGTGTAAATTGTTTTATTCTCTCTACAGGTATGAAACATTAGTTGGAACAATAGGGAAGAAATTTTTGAGAAAAAGGGACCAACGTGTACTCAAGGATGATGATGAAGATGAAGATGATGAAGTGGGAGAGGGGAAGAGTAAAACAAGACCTAGTAAAAGAGCTAAGAAAATGTTCTTAAAACCTCAGGATTAATGTCAGCTGCACAAGTGGAGCTTGTTACCTAATGCCTACCAAACAGGGTACCAAGAACTGGAGACTATTTGGAGTTTTTGCTATTTAATGTAAAGGGTGGATTTGTAAATCTGTTCTATTCTCATTGAAATTTCTGCCATCCACAGGACAGGCATTTTCCAAAGTGGGTGTGTATAGAATGGATGTTGTACATCCTTTCCTCTCTCAGCAGCTTTTCATGAGTGGGGCACTCATCCCATCAGTCTTTTAATTTAAATGTTGTGCATAGTTACATTGAGTGTTGCATGCAATCAAAAGCAATGTTATTTACAATTCAGGATAACATCTGAAAGAAGTATTCTGAGTAAAGATGAGCTGTGTCCAATTCAGTAAGGCAGTTCAGCTTTCACTGCTTGCTTTATTACGAAAATGAAACCTGCACTCTCTTCAAATTGAAAAAAGTCAGCAGAAACATGCTTGGTTTGTGAGCTTTTTTACTGTGCTAAAAATAAGATGGGAGAAGAACAGAGAGATAAAATCCACTTTATTGAATTTTATTTTTTATAAAGTTTATTTAAAAATAGAGGATTTTGTAGTGAAACTTTTTTTTATGCAGCCAGCCAAATATTGGGCGACGTTTACAGTTTGACATCTGAGCAGATTGTGAGTCTTAGTTTCTGCCTTCCAAAAGAAGTTTGCTAATTTTGCCTCTTTTTCAGCAAAAAAAATCCAATCTTATAATTATGTAAGTCTTGTCATAAAAGCATAACAACAGTTTCAGAAACATACTTGAAAGCTGAATAAAAGCTGTGGGCTTTTATGGTTAATGATTGTGGATTAGCTTATTTAATGTAAAAAAATGATGCTTGATACAGTCTGAGACAAGGAGTGATCCTGTTTTGTGCTGGCCACAGATGTCCCCCAACATTAGCTGAGTGCACTGATGTATTTAGCATGGGATGAAGGCATCTGAAGTAGTATGAGGATGGAAACACCATTCTCTTTGGTCAGTTGGTGCTCTGGGCCTGTTGGAAGATCTCAGTGTGGTCTTGTCTAAAATCATAGCAGTTGTCTGTGGATGGCCTTTCAATGAGAAATACTGCTATTATTACATTTCCTCAGGATGTCCAAGTTACTCATCCTCAGTGCTGGCTCTCTGGAGAAGGAGGAATTTGTTAACTGAAGCAAGGAGTGGCCATTCTGCCATGGACACGAGGCTTTTTTTGGTTTTTTTTAACAGCTCAGTGAAGCAAGATGTGAAACTCAATTATTTAAAGAAGGACACACTGTGCTGTATTTTGCATGTGATATATAAACTATAATCCATGTATCAGGAGCACCTAATTAAATATTCAAGATGGATTACACATGGAAAGAGAAATATACTTCTAACCTAGTAAGGAGACTTCGTGCAGGTGGAAAGGCTGTGATTCATGATCTGAGATAGTTTTTCAGAGCTAATTAAATGCTACTGGTTCAATTACTTAAAACCTGATCATATATTACTGCTAGCTGAAAAGAAGTTAATGATGGCAAGACATTTTTCTTCCCATGGAAGATGTGACCTGAGCTAAGAAATGATTTATTGTTGGTCATCACAAGAAAAACTTGGAGTATATCCCATTATTCTTTCTTGCTTATTAGTAGGAAGATCATTCCTCTCTCTCTGAACACATTTCTTGAATTGGAGAGTGAATTTCTGCATAACTGTGCTGAGTAGCTGAGGGGTAAAGTGTGTTCTGGTGATCCACCAGCAACCAGGAGATGTCACTGCAGTTGCATGTCCTGAGAGACCATGGATTGGGGAAGTTTCCAGTGCTGCCATGTAAAGAAGCTTTTGGGTTATTTTGATCACAGCAGTGGCTCAGATGAATTCCACATGGAGTCTTTCTTTGTCAGGGTTCTGCAGAGAACTCTCCTGCATTGCAGAGTTTGTTCAGTCCAGTGGGGGGTAATTCTGACCAGTTAAAGGCAATTTTGCCACGTGTTACTCCTTAATTTCATGTCATTTCCTGAGGGGTGGCTGGAAATGTGAGTGGCGTGGTGCATGGATAAGCACATGAGAAGATAAAGAGCTTCCTAGAAAATCCATGATTTTGGAATTGACACAGAGGAAGGGTGATTCTGTTTCCTAAACATCCCAACACCAACTGTGAAGAAATGGTAGACTTCAGTTTATTGTCTTTAAATCTGGGGGCTTTGCTGTTCACATTGTGCTGCTGGCTTGGTGCTACACTAAGACCTGCAACTTATTTTTAGCACAATCTTTTATTCATGGAGAGTTTGCAAAATGTGCCTTTAAAAGCACCATCCATAGTGTGTTACTGTGACCAAGACAAAACCAAAACTCAGCCCTGTGTGACTTTTTAAATGTACTTTGAGAACAGAGTTACTAGCAGACATGGTGGGTTCTTCTGAAATACCTGTCTGCATTTCCAATGGTATAAATGCATGTATATATGTATGGTTTTAAGTCTGACTCGAGCTTCCTACCTGAGGTGGAAACATTCTGTATAAAATCTGTGCTTGAATTACCCTTGACAGAGATGTAAGTGTAGCAGTGAAATATTCATAAAACAAACTTGCATTAATTCAGGCTTTCTTGGCTCTGACACAGACTCCAGTGCATTTTATGTGCAAGTTCCTAAGCTGTAGGACTTTCCCACATGGTCATGTTTCTAAATGAAAAGTGTTTCTTCTTTGAAAACAGAGGCAAGTTGGGTAAGCAGTGTATTTATTAAAGAAAATGGCTACCTGCAAAATGGAACTGGTAAAGTGTTACCAGACACCAGAGGTGTTTGTGCCTGTGGTTTTGAGGTGCCTGAAGTGTGGTTGCAGTTGGTGCTCACTGACAGCTCACGTCTGTCCCTTGCCATGTGAAGCTTGGCCCCGCCTTTTGGCAGGCTGGTGGTGCTTATTTTGTAATAACTGCTGGGGTTGAAAACATGGAAGTACTGAACAACTTCATTTTTCTTGCTGATGTTTCTCTTTTACTTCTATTCTGCTTAGTATTGGATCTTAAAAAGCCCTGGACCAGAGTCCAACTGAAGTGAGCCATCCAGTGTGAATTTAGTAATGCCTGAGCTGATTAAACTTTGGTTCTTGGGGAGGGGCAGGATGTTCAGTGGTGCCGTGGAGTTTGAACCATGTTTCTTTTCTCTGTGTCTTGTTCCCTAATGAGACACTCCATTATGCAAGCTACAACCACGGGTGGCTGTCCTTGCCATTGGGCATTGCCTGTGTGTGTAATGGGCAGCTGGGCTGGGATTCTGGGACTTCATCCAGCATTCAGACTTTAAAAGAAATTGTCTTGTCTTGCTCTTAATTGGAATACCATACTTTTAAATTGTATTTGGAATTAGATGAGTCTGGGGGCGGAGGGGGTGGTTTCTAAGCATTTGTTTTGCTTCATTTGAACAACAGTCTACAACTAAAACTGCAAAATTGCTTAGGCTTTCATTAAACCTTTCTCAGGGAGTGCTAATAAAGCATCATGGTGGGGGGAAGGATGTCAGACATCCCACAGTTCCTTTCTGCATGTGAATTCAAGTTTCTGTGCAAGCTGATGCTTAAGGACTTGGCTGTTTGTTTTCTTTTCAGGTTGGGAGAACATCAGCTTCTACAATTCCGCCTTGCTAATGGAACCCCAGCATGAGGCCTCGGGGTTTGTTTGGTTTTGTTTGGTTTTACGCCATTCTCGTCTCAAACCTCTGAGGCGTTTTGGGCCTGGCATTCACACCTCAATAACCTGCTTTCATCAGCTTTTGGGGAGCTTTAGTTAAACTGTGAAACTGTTCCTTAGCTGTATGTGTTGACATTTCTTTGTGTGATTTCATATTGCACAGTGAGGACCTGCTTGTAATTGTCACATCAAGATGAAAAATCCTTCTTAGAGAACATTTATTAACAGATGGGAGTTGGGGATGGTTGGAGCCTCAGTCACCAGCAGCTCTGTAGATCTTTGGTAAGAACCAAACAATAGAAGGGGTAGCTGGGTGAGTCCCATCACTGCAGGTCCAGTTAAATGCTGATAGGGGCCCATGGTTGCCCAAGAAACCCTTGCATACCAAAACCCACGCAATTATCTGGGAGTAACAGCAGAAACACCTCTAGGGAAGTTGGGAGGCAAAATAACCACCCATTAATGGCTGTCCTCAAGAAAGCAGCTGTACTGATGGCACAGAGAAACGTGGTTTGGTGAGCTGGGTGAATGCACACGGAATCCCATGGATAGAATGGAGGTGGTGAGTGTTTTGAAGCTGGTAATGTTCCCTGAGGTCTCGGGAAACACCTTGTCATGATCAATCATTTAGAAAGGGGTAAAAACGCTTAATGGAACATTAATATGAGGGAATAATATGAACACAAATTACTGAACGAATTCCATAATTCCATTGTTAATAGAAAAACTGTGTTCTGACCTCTACAATCTTTCAGTGTTGCCTGTCACCTCTCAGTTCCTCATCCCTGTGCACCCAGGCCATGAGCTGCCACCACGGCCGGTCACACAAAGGGCTGGTACACACCATGACCAGCCCAGAGCTGCTGGCTGCCAAGCCCAGCAGAGATGACTCCTGGGCCTCCTCTTAAGCGATCATCTTCCTCAGCATCAACCTCTTCATCCAGGTGCCTGTGGGAAGTCACCATCTCCACCACCACTGCTGCATGTGTTCAACATCGGCCTCTTTGGTTCAAGAAGTGACAGGTAACAGGTTCCAAGGAACAGGTGACAAGTGACTGGATGACAGAACATGGCCTCCAATTATGCCAGGGAAAGTTTTTATTAGATACTAGGAAAAATTTTTCACAGGGTTGTAAAGAACTGGAAGACTGCCAAGGGAAGTGGTGGAGTCACCATCCCTGGAAGTGGCACTTGAGGACATGGTTTAATGCTGAACATTATGGTGGTGCTGGGTTGATTGTTGAGCTTGATGATCTTAAAGGACTTTTCCAACCTCAATGATCCTGTGATCCTAAGAAGTTTGAGGTGAGAAGGGCGGGCCAGCAGATCAGTAGCATGAGTGGACAGCCCTCACTTGGCAGATGGTGTGGGCAGGAGTCAGTGTAGCTGGGGGCAGCTATACCTAAAACAACTCATAATGTCTTTATTTTCCTTTTCTTTATTTTCAGGTATACACTTACAGCATTTGTGAGATTAATGATCAGATGATATCTTTGAGCAAAAATAACACTACACAGTGGGAGAAATCAGCATTTGACCAATACTCAGGCTTATCACAGAGTGGGGAGAAAAAGTGTTTTTCGGTATTTCTGCTATTTGTTTATGTATTTAAGAATGTTTCCCCTTTCTTACTGGTTTCCTTGGTTGCACTTTTTGCAGAGAAGCGTGATAGGAGGAACAAGATTTTCTGAAAAATGGGGAAATACGATCGTGAAATAAAAGAAAAGGTTTCCTTTAGATTTGGCTGGCTCCTTGGGTTGTTTTTTCTCTTTGATACGGATGAACAAACACTAATGACATTAAAGCTCCTGTACTAAGTGGTACCCACTCAGTACAGCCATATGGACACTCATGTTTGCAGGACAGAATGCTAAAAACACAGAATTTTCACCCCTTTTGGGATAAAAGTAAATGTAAGCCAGCTGTGACATTTAAGCACCACAGTTTATAGGATGATTACATCTCAGAAACAAAGCTTAGTAGTTCTCTCCTTAGAGCCCATTAGCCACAATAACACTGCAATATATAGAATGTTCATCACCAGAAGAATAGATACATACCAACAATTACTTGGGGCAGTTTACTGCAGTAATGGCCAGAGGGATGCACATGATGATAATTTTCGTTTTCTACTATGGTTTGCCTAAAGATGATGGTGGAAGAATTATGCCTCCTAATGCTCCTTTCCAAGATGACAATGTTTTACTTATATTGAAGGTAGAGGAATGAGATGAGCTGTGAGTGGTTGGATCTTGTGAAAAATGAAGTTTTAAATGTCTGCTTCATTGTCTAAATGCTCACAGATGACTTGTCTCCCTATAATAACCTTAGAAAATGCGTTGGCAGCATATCACAATTAATAATCCATACTCCTATTTATGTGCTACAGGCAGTCCAAAATTCCCCAGACATATTTCTTACCCAAGCTTATAACCAGATTCAAATCAAATCCTACATTTGTGCCAAAAATTGAACAGCAGTCATCTCACAGCAAATAATTTACCTGACTCAAGAGTCTTAAATTCCTGATTTTTCCCAAAGTGAAATTCACTTTAATCTCATATTGATGTATATATCCTTCAGTCACCTGCAAAAGAATCCCATAACCTTGCAGTAGGGATTGCACAGACAGTGGAAGGTGCTGTACACACATAGCATTATTGTAGGTTTTCCTGGTCATCTAGATTGTGTAAGACCCTTTAACATTAATGGGGACAAGTTTTCTCTCTAGGGTGATGTTGAATTTCTCTTTGAGGGTTTTTTCCACCTCTTCATCTTCAAGAGTTACAAATTCCACCAGATCCATGTTTTCTTTGTAGTTGTAAGTGGTCTCAGTGAGTGTCCACCCAATTAGCGCTCGGAATCCATCGGTGGTCTGGAGGGTGCAGATGGACTTCTTTGTGAAGAGGGAATCTGGAGAGGTCTGGAGGTAAGTGCACTGGAAACGGAAATCTTCCACTGTCCGTGGCTCAAGGCTGAACATATAAACTTTCCGACACTCTTTTTTCTCCAGCAGATCAGAGTTGCAGAAGCTCTGGTTGGGGATGTATTGTTTCCGTCTCATTTTCTCCAGGTACCAGACACCGTTTTTTTCCGTGAAGCGGAAGACGCCGGGAGCCTGGGGCTGGTCTTTCCCTGACACAAGCTCCATGGGCTGCCACATCTGGTAGGACACCCCGAAGCCTCCATCGACGACGTAGGCTTTGCCATCAATGACGACCTTTACCACCAGGTGGGTCATGAGGGTGGCGTAGGCGTTCTGGTGGGGATTGAACACATAGGCTCCCAGGAAGCTGGTGTCGTAGCCCAGGCCTTTCAGCACCCAGCCCAGCAGCTGGTTGTTTTCCATGCACCAGCCACCCCGCTTCCTCCGCACGATCTTGTTGTAAACTTGCTCCAACTCCAAAGTAATTTTCTCCCCGCAGTGGATGCTGAGGTTTTCGAAGGGAACAGCACGGATGTGGTGCTGGAATATATCAGTTAAGGTTTCCAAGTCTTGTTTTTCAGTGGAGCCCTTATAGCCAGTTCTTGCAAAATACTCTTCAAGGTTCATCTCACCTGTAAAGGAAGGAATTGTGGTTTGGTTTCTTCACAACAGTGATTTATGATGCTGTGAAAAGCTGCCCTGGCTCCGACAGCAAAGATTCTTTAATTTACTGAACCTCATCAGAGTAGCTTTTACAGGTAACAAGTGTTCCTATCAAATGGCTCCCTGAGCAAAGAACAGTGCACGTGAGGGTTTGCTTTTGTCTTGGAGTCATCCCTCCAGCAAACAGCTGATGCCATTTCAGTTTCATATGAGGCGGCTGCGAGATGGGGATTTGATGTATTTGCATTGTAACAGCGGGGTTAAAAAGAAATATAAGATCATGCTGGGGACTGTGTACAAGGGTTTGTGAGAAATGGTCTAAAACCACTATTCAGTGACAGGATTGTCACTGGGGGAAGCAGTGTCACCTGCCACTGGGAGAGAGGATAGTCTGAGCCAGGATTCACATGTTCTTTTCATGACTCTGCCACTGGTGGATGTTACAGTAAATGTATTGTTCTGCACACGTCGCTCTTCCATTACTTACAAAAAGTTAACTTGATGCTCCTGCATGTTTTGTAAAGTGTCAAGTCTTATTCAGATAATTATAACTGAAAAAACTCTGACCTTTGAAAGAGTCACAGACCACTTAGTCTTGTGTCTGCTCTGAGTGTTGTAGAAACTCGTTTTGGTGTTGGAATAATGGATCTGAGTGGAGGTGAGTGGCCTAAAAGACAACACATCTCCATTCCCTTCTGTGCCCTGTGTCTCGCAGGGAGCCCTGAAAATGGACAGGGGCTGCTTTACCTCTCTCTAGTCCCAAACCTTCTCAAAACTCACCAATCCTTAAACTCAGCAGTGAACTGCTGAATGTTTACTGCAAACTAGAATTTCTCAAGATGATTCCCAGCGGCAGATTCATGCTGTGGTGTAGTGGCAGCTGTCCCAAGTGAACGACGAGCACCAGCAAAAACTACACTGCCCACTACAGAGAGGAGTTTAGCTTTCAGTGATATCTAAGTGAGTTGTTGGAGAATATTCTCAGTGTAAGATTTGTTAAGTGTAACATAAAAGTCATGGCATTTTTCTTTCGATTTGCAAAATCCGACTATATCCGATCCTATCACTCTGATTGTGAATGCTAAATAGATCAAACCAGCATAAAACTGGTTCTCGAGTTCATATTATTTGTAATTTCTTTCTGCAGCTCCATAATATGCTTGATCAGCATTGGATCTGGACTGCAGGAGATGAAAGCTACCATTCTTTTGAATTGTGAGCAGACCAGATGAAAAGGCAGGTACTGAAAAGGTAGTCCCACAAATGTGGCTATGATTTATGCCGAGAAAAACATCAGCAGGAGAACTTCAAAGGTGCAAATGAAGGTGTTAATACAAAAATATTCCTTACCAGGATTGTGCACAGTACCAGCAATTCCACTGTTAAAAATATGTTATTTGAAATATGTTATTTGTCTTCCTTTATCCTAATACATCAGCACAGAGTCTTTCTGGGTTGCACAGCCCACAGTTTGTAATTTTTTTAAGTTGCTTTTAAAGAGCTGCAATTTTATTCCCATAAAGCAGAAGCTATTGATTATTAGATTGCACTTTTGCTTCCTTTGCACTTGAAATACTTTTAAATAAATTTAAAAATCTAAAAGCATGACTTCCAACAAGAGGTTGCAGTTCGAAATTTATATCTTCTATTGTATCTAAACAAAAGAATCTATCTCATAGTGAAGTGAAGCTTCTCCTGAAGAGTGAAAGGTAGAAGAATTGAAATTGTATATGACTGTTTTGCCCTCTTTAAGAGCCCCTGTTTAGCAGGTGATATTTTAGCTCTATATCCACACATTTTTAGAACATTTTTCCTAGAGCATGTTGCTTATGTTATTGTCCATGACCTTTACCATTGTAAAGAAACCAGGTTTTTTGTATCATTGTTTGGAGGGGTTTTTTAAGAAAATAAACTTACCTCTTATGAGATCCCTTTTTATTTATTGAGGTATGCAGTTTCTGAGTGGTTTATTACAGGGGCAGCAGTCAGTGAAGCCAGGAGTGGATACAGATTGTGAGGATCGTCTTTCTAAGCTCTGCAAGTCCTCGCTCCTGAATCTTAAATTCCAAGAAAGGGCAAAGTCCACCCAAAATGAATTCACGTTTTTGGACTTCACTGATCCGTGAGCAAATTAAACTTTGTTTCTTCTCTATTAGTAGATGTTTATGTCTTCCCCTGGTTAAGACCAGAATGAACTCGTTTTCCATGTAAAATAATTACAGTAGGCTGTTGCAAATGGTGTTGTAACTTTTTAAAATCAAATTATTGTTATTTTGCAGACGTGCACTTTGGGGTGCAAGATGTCCATCTGCACCCTGGTACACTGAAGGTGCCAAGGTGTTGCAGGCTGTGTGTCCCTGTGCTCCATGGATGCACAAATGACCCTTCTTTGCCCACACAGGAACTTTGTCAATCTGTTCAACTCCTCAGCTGCAGCAGAGTTATTGTGGAGCTGCCACACCTAATGAACGCCATGGTAAATACTTATTTGCACGAAGTAATGCATTTCTGCTCTAAAACTTGGCCTCCTGCATCCTCAAAGTGCTGCAGTGCTGTTTATTTAATTCTCTCCTGGTCAAGCCTGTCTCCCCTTCATTTGATGGAGGTGAAATGTCAGAGGAGGTCTCTTTGGGGAAGGCAAAGAGCACATTAGACTCCACCTGGCAAAGCTGCTGAGTTCTAGGGACATCAGGTGCCCTGTAGGTCTGTGTTGACTAAAACAAGCATCAGAGTCTTTTCCTTGGCTAAAGACTGATGTTCTTCTGTTGCCCTCTTTCATGGCACATCTGTTGCCCTCTTTCATGGCACAGTACCACAGGTACCACAAGGTAAAAGGCTACTGTGTTATGGATATCAGGCTGTGAAACCATACTGCTGGCATGTCCTCACCTCCCAGTGTTTTCTTTTGCATCCACAGTATCACTTTTTAAAGCAGCTTTTCTTCAGAATGCTGTTTGTAATAAATAAAGAGTTTTATTTAGAATACTGTCATGTCCTCTTGATATCACAGGAATGCTTGGTCCCAGAAGTTTAGATTATAGTTTGCAAAGGTTGATCTAACTTTGATTTGTTTTGATATCAAAAGCCTGATTTTTAGAAACTGTTGAATTATCTCATCTTCTATGGGTTTTATTTTGAATTCAGAGACACAGACAAATAACACTCAGAAAAAGTATGTACTCAAAATTAGAGAGATTTTGGGGGGTTTTAGGTACCCTTGGATAAATATCTTAGTTTAAGTCAATTTCTGAAAAGGGAACAGGACTCAAGTGTTTCACCTTTTGATAAGTTAATTGGCATCTAATGGTGGCTTGTTTAGAGAAAGTCTTAACCTTTCTTTTTTCTACAAAGTCTTTAAAACCAAATTCAGTTCAACCTTAAGACTGTTAAGGGAAGTGAATAATTTGTAAAAGTCACTGAGAAGGTTGGAAATAATACCAAAAAAGGTTAGAGGCCTTTCATGTAAAATGGTAACACAACCTCTCCTTCTGTATCATTTTGGTCTCATTTGCCACAAAATATATCTGCAATAAAATGAGTTCTTGAGAAGGTGAACAGAAAGTTAAGGAGTCGAAAAGCAATTAGCATATGAGCAAAACAGAGCTAGTAAGATGTCTTGGTTTCTAAAGAAGGAGAGGTTTAATAAAAAATATGCAATCGATATACCCAGTTAATTGGCAATGTACTGGAATTTACCAAGCTTTGTGTCTAGCTCAAGTTAAAAATGAGATTAATATAATTAAGGTTAATTTTAGAACTTTCCTGTTGGCTATTTAAAGATCCATCTAGCACAGTGTTACAGTTAGATCTTATCCACTAAATTAGGTGGCAAGCCACGAACATTTACTGGTACAAGTTTGCTCTCTAGTACTATACTGAATTTATCTTTCAGTGTCTTCTCAACCTCTTCATCTGTAAGGGTTGTGATGTTCAGCAGGTCTGTATCCTCCATGTAGTTGTACTTCATCTCAGTGAAGGTCCATCCAACCAAGGCAAGGAGCCCATTGGTGGTCTGGAGAGTGCAGATTGACTTCTTCTGGAGTATGGTATCTGGAGACACTTGGAGGTATGCATTTAGCTCCTGGAAGTCATCTATATGCCGTGGCTCAAGAGTAAATCTGTATATTTTCCTGATATTCCCTAGTTCTGGAGTGTCAGGGAAGTCAGTAGCACTTTGCTCAGGAATATAATGCTTCCTTTTGACTTTCTCGAAGTACCAGGTGCCGTTGTCTTCCATGAAGCGGAAAATGCCGGGGACTTGGAGTTGATCCTTCCCAGAAATCAGCATCAGTGGCTGCCACATCTGGTAGGCACCACCAAACCCAGCATCTACGATGTAGGAATCTCCCTTGATCACCACCTTCAGCAGGATATGGTTTATCTCAGCAGTGTATCCCTTCTCTGCAGGTTCGTAGCTGTTTGCACCAAGAATACAGACGTCATACCCTAATTCTTGCAAGGCCCAGAAGAGGAGGTGGTTGATTTCCAGGCACCACCCACCACGTTTCTTTCTCACAATCTTATTGTAAGTGGATTGCAAATCCAGTTCGATGGCCTCCCCACAGTGCATGCTGAGGTTCTCAAAAGGAATGGCCTGGATGTGATGCTGGAAGACGGCTGTCAAGGTTTGCAAGTCTGCATCCTTATGGGACTTGTTGTAAGATATTCTTCCAAAATACTCCTGAATGTTCATTTTGCCTGTGTGAGCAGAAAAGTAGCCAGTTACTGCTGTGCAGCTGTCAAGGGGTTCACTCCTGTTTCTGTTTCAGCCTGCAAACGTAGTCTGGGCCGTTTTAATGAGGATCTAAAAGAATTTTAAGTATTTCTTTAAAAAGAGACAAGGACAGGAGCAGGTGGCAATAATGCTTTCCCTGTCTTGGGGGTACCTTCAAACCAGGTGGATGTCTTTCCCATGGGAACACCCAGCACATGCCATAACAGAATCTCTGGCCACAGAGGAGGATCCCACATGACAAAGGTTTTCTAACATCAAGAAACAACAGGTTTGCAGAAAAGCTGACACACCATACTGGCATAAAAGTCACAGCAAGTTCTTTCTGTTTCTTTCACCGTACCAGGTAAGCCATTCTTTCTTTATCCCACAGGTGATTTAACTGGAAGGTTTTGCATTCATGGATTCAGTTAACTGGGATTAACGTCTCAGTGTGTCACCATTTCAGACAGGTTTCCATGTGAAGTAGATCATTGTTTTCTTAATCTCTTAAATTTCCCTGGCGAGTTTAGACAGGGCTTTGGTGAAAGAAGGGACTTTAATTTTTCTAACCTAAGGATCAAAGGAATTGATCTAAAAGTACATGCAAGGCATATTCATAATCTTTTAGTTTCTTTGACCATCTTTTACAAACTAAAGGCTTTAGTTTCAGCTCAAATCATTGGAAATATTTTGTGTCTTTGTATCTCTGATCCCCTTTCCTTTCATTAGCAGAAAGACACTGTCATTGGCACTGGTTGTGTGGCCAAGATATAAAAGGTTCCCTGTAAGACTTCCAGTCCAGAGACTCGTCTGGTCTCTGCAAGGATTTCTTTTGCCTTTAGTTTAGATTTAATTTGGCTTTTTTTCCATGCAAGGATATTTGTTTTCCAGAACAATTCACAATCTGTTAGGGGCTGTGTTAATTTCCAAAAAGTCTGAGGATTTCTTGCTTCATGCAAACAGTTGTATGTTCCCTGGGAGGATTTTCCAAAAATCTTTTAATGTGGATGAGATGGGACAAACTCCCTTCCACTGAATATTCTCAGCTTTGGTCCAACTGCTCCCCCCAGCAGTTTGACACCATGTCCAGGCCAGAAGCTTGTGAAAATCCCACCTCAAATCCATAGGTGGAAATGCCCCCACCCCAGCTGGTGAGCACATCCAGTGGCCTAATCTCTAGACTTTAACCCCAGTCTTGATGCCAACAGCACAATTCACATGACTTGGTTGTGTTGCTCCTGATCTGCATTGGTACCAGCATTCAGACTGGCTAATGCAAAACCCACAGGAATAGAGGATTATCCCAATGAGGGAATAAGAAACAAACATTTTCACTTCAAAAGGACCCAAAGAGGCTACATGAAAAAACAGTAATGTCTCTTTGATACTGCATTTTATGGGTTTTTTCAATCCCTTTTTTAGGACAAGGGCATTCATCTCTACCAGGATCTCCTTGGAAACACTTGTAGAAAGCCATTTCCTTCCCAACACACAGCACACGTATTCACTGGCAGGCTCATCCTGTGGTCCTCTGCCTCATGTTTCTTTCTATTCCCACTTTCAGCAATTTTGCATGGGAATATAGAAACATCTTTTCCCTGTGAGGTTGTTGAGCTGAACCTCTGTGACCAGCAGGAGTCCAGAGGAGTCCATCAGCCTGGTGCGTCTGACATGCTTGGAATTTGCCTTCAAGCAAAACCAGATCAGTCCCTACCCTGTGCCAGCAGCAGCAGATCTGATGCCCACCCCATAATCCATCTCTGGGTGTCCCCATCATATGGTGAAAGTGCAGGGTAAAACCAGCTCCCCTCATTCAGCCATAAGCAACCTCCCCACAGAGAGCCACCATGGGGTGCTGGCAATGAGGTTTTGGGAAAACATATTGGGAAAGCATTTTGGGAAATTCCCTGTCCATGTCTCAGTTTCCCCAGCTGCCCCTTCTCTAGCCTCATCAATTTAAAGTCTCCTTCAGAGACAGCCTTGAGGGGGCTGACAAAATGTGCTCTGATCTCAATGAATTCTTAAAGATCTTTAAGTATAATAAAGCTGCATTACAACATCATTGACATTAGGGAGCATCCACATAAATCAGTGTTTCCTCCCTCGCCTTCCTGGAGGCAGATTTTTCCTTGGCACAGCCGTTCCCGCTGTGCGAGCGATGAGGCTGCAGCAGTGAGCAAGGCCTCTCCTGGGGGACAGGCTGCATTCCAAAACTGAGTTGCCAAACATCCCAAGTCTCAGTCCGGATCTCAGTCTTGTTTACCTGTGCCCCTGCAGCAGCTGAGCTTTGCTCAGCCTTCCTGCAGCTTCGTGGGTAGTGAGATTCAGATGTTAGTTCTGCCTGTCTGCACAAGTCCCTCAGGATTGCTGGGTCCTTTTGTAATGAGGCTGAGTATTAGGATCAGTTCTTCTCTGCTAAAAATCATGAGGGGCTTCCAAGGCTGGATCCTCTTGCACATGCCTGTATTATTTGTTTGATTCTAAGAAGTTGCACTGTGAGTCAGTAGCTGCACTTTTCATACACTCTGGCTCAGCATAAAGGGTTCGTTTAATTCACGAACACTCAATGTTGTACTTGGAAAATGCTCTTGCAATGCCACACTCACCATTAGCCCTGGCATTGCTGTGGTCTATGCTTTGCTAATAGGCGTGCAGCGCTGTGCACAAGGTGTGCAGACCCACAGGGGTTGGCTTTCCCACAGGGCCTGACCCAAAGCTGCAGGATGAAGTTAAAGATCAGGCATGCAGTGCTTACCTCGCAGGCAGTCAGCTCAGGCTTTCCACCCTGGGCTGTTCCAAAGTTCCCAGGAAGAGCTGCACTGGGAACTGCTGCTCTTAAAGCTCCAGGCTGCCTTTACTGCCTGTCAGGGACAGTCTTATCTTCCAGCAGAGCAGGCAAAGACAGGAAAGAGTTTCTTCTTTTATAGTATTTCATATTCTGATGGCTTTATTGGTTTATTTATATTGGCATATATGTGGAAAGCTCTGTCATGCAATTCATTGTGTTAGGTGCTGTAAGGAGAGCCTTGAAAATGATCCAGTCCCCAAACTGCTTTTAATATTGAGGAGATTTTGACCTTCCATGTCACTGAATGAGAACTGAAGCCCTCCAGGAGTGCAAAGCGTGGATATCATGAGCAACTTTTGTAAGTAGTTATAACCTACACACCCATCCTCAACCCTCCAGGTCACCCAGGGGCTTCAATCTCTGGGGCACCTTGATGGGTGCTCCCATGCTAAAGCAGCAAAGCAATCATGCAAATTTTGATGCAGATTTCACATCGTTGACATTGATGTGGTCTGGATCCCTGTAGGAAGTGACTTATGATAGATAGAGAGTAATCCAGGGCAGGAAGTCACTGATTTATCGGTGGGGACGGCAACTGTTGAATTAATCACACCACACTGAGCCATTCCTCGTGGCTGACACCGGCCCCCACAAAGCAGCAAGGTCAGATTTCCCAAGTCACGTAGTTGTCTAAATGCCCCTGGCTTCAGAAAGAAACCCTGTCCTTCAGCAGGGAAGATGCTGCTCCCAGAGGACTCTGAGCTCCCTGCACCTGCTGTGCCTTTAAGGATTTGCCTCCAAAGTTAGTGATAAGGAAGAAACAAACCAGTGCAATGTGAGATGAAGAGCCTCTTTTTTTTTTTTTTTTTTCCTTTTCTTTCTTCCAACAGCAAGTTTCAGTGTATTGCTCAGCAATACACCATGCCCCTGTGGGTGTGCCAAGCAGGAAGCAGGAGCGCTGAGCTGTGCCCTGGAGGGGCAGCGCCGGGCACAGGCTCCATCCAGGAGCTGAGCCAGCAGAAAGAAAAGTGGTTTTGCCTGGCACTGCTCTCCACACGCTGGGTCTCGGGGGCAATGGACGTAACGCCCTGCTCTGGTCCTAAAGGTCTGTGGTTTTATAGTTCTGTACTCGTTCCCCTGAGCTTATGGAACAGCACAAAGTGCAAGAAACACTCAGGCACCGGGACAGGAGTGGGCACAGCCCTTTTTAGGTGTTTGCTGTATTTGTTCCCACAAAGGATGGAGATTCTTGGCTCTGCATGGATCTTCTCCTGCCCCACAGCTTTGGGACCTGCCTGGACTTTCACCTGCATCCCAATGCTTTCTCCCTGCTGTCCCACTGAGTTTAGCTCCTTTAGCTCTCCCGCTAATGTGGGGACCACAGAAAAACACAGATCATAAACAAGTCAGATCCTGGGACAGTTTCTTCTGATCGTCTGTGTTGCAAGGGGTGGTCCACACCATAAGAACCCCCTCTTTCTTTTACAACCACATTTCATTTTCTCATAGGATGGGAGATCCTCATGTGCTACAAAGGACTATTGCACACGTGCAGCCCAGCACATGTAGGTGAATTTGACTCTGGGAAGACAGAGGTTTCAGGAGCTTGCTGTGTCTCTACAAAATACATTTTGAACATGCAGAATAGCAGCAGCTCTTATTAAATCTAAATTGCTAGTTACAGAAAGCTGCACATACTGCATAACAAGTGAAAAAGGTTCAGTGAGTTATTGTGTTTTTAAAAGCCTTAGCTGGAAAATATTAGCACATACAAATAATCAGGACAACTTCAGTGATTAATGACATTTTTTTTTACTTTGGGAACACATGCTGTAATTTGGGGGAAAAAAACATCTGAATAATTCTAGTTCACATCTAACTTGATTTTTTTATTTAATTGTAATTCACTTATATAATTTGCTTAATTATAAGTGCATAGTTGTAATGCTTCCAAGATTTGTACATAAAGGAACATCTCAAAGGGCAAAGTGGTCACATTTGAGTAATTTCTCCTACTAGAAATCTTAGCCTTTAGGTATGTGATTAAGATTCATCATTTCTCCTTATATCAATATAATTAGTATCACTGCAAACACATCCTCAGTAGAACAGATATGTTTCAGAAAAATAACTCTGTGCATGTGTTTGGGTTCAGCCATAATAATTAATGTGCAATAACAGCCAGAGTAGAGTCTGATGAGAAGAACATGTATTGCCAGCAGTCTGCTGCTGAGTGAGAGCAAACAAAATGCTTAGGAGATGCTTTCAGTTCAAAGAAATCCGGCTCTTTGGTTATGTCACCGAGAGAACAGGAGCTGTGCAAAGCCTGGAGCAACACAGAATTGTCACTAACGTTTCTTATCATCAGTTCTTAGGTCATAAATAGCCTGTCCTCAAGTACTCACGTGGTGAATTCATACAGGTGTGGGATGGCCTGGCAGCCACGTGAGAGGGTATTGTGGATGTGAGAGCAAAAAGAACAGGCTTATGGCTTAACTGCAGAAACCTAGCACAGGATGTCTTTGTTTTTTTGGCTATTAAATTCCCAGAATATTATAGTATTCATTTAAGAGGAAGGTATGATTTTCTCCAGGTGGCAGCACCAGGTAATAAAGACAAAGACATACAGCTCCATCATTCTGCCCAGCTACACCGGGTGTGTTTAGAAAAGCTTTTAAGAGATGAAAGGAGTAGGGAATGGGCAGAGTCTGTTTCCCGCTGGGCGCAAACAGAAGGGCAATGATTTGACTGAGCTAGGCAGAAATTATTTGTACCCAAACCAGAAAGATGCATGTATAGTTGTGCAAATCCATTTCTTTTCCAGATTCGTGCTAGTATGTTCTGCCTTACACTGGTGTAGATGGAAGGAGGAAGATTAACCTTTAGATGCTTGTCAGAAAGAGGGAAGAATTGCCTGTAATGCCACTGAATTGAATTGTAATTCAGGCAGTGAGTTAGAACAGAGACAACCTGCTGGTATTGACGGGTACCAATTTCTTGTCTAGTGTTACATTGAATTTCTCCTTCAGTGTTTTCTCAATTTCTTCATCTGCAAGGATTCTGATTTCCACAAGATCCATATTGTCCTTATAATTGTACTTTATCTCCGTGAGTTTCCACCCCACCAGTGCCCGGATGCCGTCGGCAGTCTGCAGGCTGCAGATGGACTTGGTCACGAAGAGTGAGTCAGGTGCTGTCTGCAGGTGGGCATTGCAGCCCCTGAACTCCTCAATGTCTCGTGGCTGAAGGGTAAAGAGATAAACCCGACGGCAAACTTCATTTTCCACAGTTTGGGAAGTGGAGGTGCTTTGGTTGAGAACCCACTGCTTCCTCTTCACCTTCTCGAGGTACCAGATCCCACTCTCCTCCTGGAAACGAAAGACCCCAGGAGTCTGCGGCTGATCTGTCCCCGAAATCAGCTCCATTGGCTGCCATAGCTGGTAGGCCATCCCAAAGCCCCCATCCACAATGTAGGATTTGCCATCAAGCTCCACTTGTAGCAGCAGATGATCGATTTCATCTGGATAGGCATCGAGCTCTGCGATATAAACTTTTGCTCCCAGAAGGGTGACGTCGTAGCCAAGAGTTTTCAGGACCCAAGATAGAAGGTAGTTGTTTTCCATGCACCAGCCCCCACGTTTCTTCCTCACTATCTTGTTGTAGGTTGCTTCCAGGTCCAGCTCAATGCTTTCTCCACAGTGGATGCTGAGGTTTTCAAAAGGGACGGCTTGGATGTGGTGCTGGAATATATCTGACATGGTAGCCAGGTCCAGCTTCTTGTGGCAGTCCCGGTAAGAAATTCTGGCAAAATACTCCTTGATGTCCATTCTGCCTCTGAGAGAAGGGTGGGAAAAAATAAGAGGCTGTGTCAGAAGTGGTGGAAGGCTCTTCCTCATCCCTTATAATGGGGTGCTCAGAAGAAGAGCACGATTTGACTAATGTCTGTATCGAAGGCAGCTGAGTAATAGTGCTGAGAGAAGCCAATGGGATGCTGCTGATGAGCACAAATGTTATTTTTGTTTGCCTCTTTTACAGCTGTGACGAGAGGCTCCAGCTGTGCTAAGCACATTTCAGCAGAGTTCCTGCCCAGCAAAGCTACAAATCTCTGTAGGAAGGAACAAAAGCAGTAGCAGTGATGTTTCCCTGCTAGAAATTATAGGAACTGAGACTCTCCCAATCGGAACTGTTTTGCTCATGGTTTGACTCAGCAGAGCAGAAGCAGAAAACAAACCCCACTCTTGAGGAGTGATCCAGAGCCTCCTCTGCAATCAAATCTGAAGCAGATCTGTCCTGCCATGGTATTTCATTCATTATTTAGGCAGCCTGGCACGAGTTGGTGTCACCTGCTCCTGCTCTCCGTGCTGGTGGTAGCAGATGTGACCTGGAGTGCAGAATGCTTTTTTAAGGCAGAAAAGGCTGTGGGAGGGCTTTTGCTGCATCTGCTGTGAACTGCCTCCCCAGAGCACAGCTCAGCTCCCCAACCCTGCTAACCACAGCCCTGTTCCAGCAACAGGAGGAAACCAAGGTTTGGGCCTAGACAACAAGGTTCAAAGGCCTTGCATTTTCTGAGATCATTTTTTGGGATTCAGTTGCTCCTTCTATTCATGGTCTTCCCACTGGTGGGTGGCTGCCCGTGGATAAGGGAGCAGGCATTTCCCTTCTCTGGGATGGCAGAGGACTCAGTGCAAGGCTGTTTCACAAACACGGGGGTGGAAAGCAGCTCGAGCCCTCCCAGCCTTTGACAGAGGGAATGGGATTTTGATGAAGCCAAGTACTTTTGTTATTTCTCCCCAGGCACTGCTAAATTTCAGACATCTGTGAGTATGGAGTAATGTTGTTCAGATTATTGACCCAAGAGGTCCAAAAATGCTCTCAAGTTCCTTTATGCAACTCACAAAGTAAAACCAAAAGAAAAATATCCAACTGTTCCAACAGTCCAAATCTGATGACAAATGGCATACCCAAAATTGTATGGGAATTTTAGAAAGGTACTTTCAGTACATAAACCAATGAAAACGAAAAATGCCCACTTGGGTTAATATCCTGGCAGAAGCAGAGGGTGCCATAGTTTGGGTCCCCACATGACCTTTAGGATAGAAGCTTTACAGAACTCTAACTATGGCATCATGGCCACCACCACGTCTCAACATCCAAGCAGGCGTGAGTGATCCACGATGGGGTTAAGAGCATCAGAATCAGGGGATTCTCTTTGTTCAGCTTTTGGCTGTTCCCAGGATTTTCCCAGAACTACAGCTCTATTCATTTCTGGAAACTTGGCACAAGCTTAGTTCTTGCCCTGTGAATTTTAAACCAGCATCACCAGCAATGAGATGTTTTTCCCTTTTTCTCCCTTCCTTTCCCTCCACCACAGCAAGCAGAACGTGTGCAGTAACTTTTTACTTACAGGGAAAATGTTAGTGTGGTGTTTGTCTGTCTGTCTATCTCTTGAGGGTATTTACAAGGCTATTTTAAAAGGGGTTGCTGAAATGAGGCAGATGGCACAAATGCCCGAGTTGCTTGAGGCTCACAACTGAGTAAATAAACCGGCGTATCTACAACACCAAGCAGCTGAGCTCTCCCTGCTCTGCCCTTACACCATTTCTGCTGTGTTTTGTCACCAGACAGATTTAACTTCCTGGTTAGAGAGCGCTCAGCTACCAAGATCCGGGGGTTAAGAAAAAGGCTTACCTGGAAAATCAGTTCAAGTGCCAGTGTACACCTCCGGGGCTTGGGGCTGGTTCTAGGCTAATAAAGCAGGTGGTGTGGCTGGCTGTCCTCTACTTAGCACAGACAGGGCTTGAGGACTGCTCTCCAGCTGCTCTTCAGGGGAATGTCCTTTCCTTCAACTTGTTTTCCCCCGCCTCTGTCAGATTGCAAAAGCTGAAAAAAAAAAAAAAA
>VZTJ01002441.1:1967713-2092938 GCA_013397795.1 Orthonyx spaldingii
CCTGTCAGAAGGCAAAAAATAAAAAAAAAAAAAAAAAAAAAAAAAAAACCGTGAAGGGTGGAGCATGAGAGCTGGAGTGAGCCAGCAAAGCCAGCAGCAGTGTAAACCTGGCTGTTATTAGAGCAGAGGCTGCTTCACATTTCCACTTGTTTGATGCTGTCTGCAGGGGCCTCTCCTCACCAAAAGGGTATGTTTTGTTTCAGTAGCTTGCTGGATTCACTGGGGTGATGTAGATTTTTTTCTCCCAGTCATTAGATTGCTGCTTGTTTGGAAACGTGGGGAAGGAAAGCTTGCATGTTTTCAGCCTGAGAAGGTTTTTGCACTGATTCTGAAAAACAGCAAGATTTCAGCCCAGTAACCTGCACCTGCAACCTGCTTACCCCAGTCTGCAGCACAGGAACTTCAGTGCTGCCTTTGCTTCCTTCAGTCTTGTGATTTCCATGTGGTTTTTATTACAGCACCTTTCATAGAATATAAGAAAGCACTGGGCCAGCAGTGTGTCTCCTTTGGTCTTTACCCACAGGAATCACCTGCAGATGTCACTGATGGTGAAGATGTTCATGGCACAGTGATGATTATGAAGTACTAACACGTAGGGAGCTCCATCCTGTCAGTGTATTTCATACTGCTTTTGTATCTCCCAATTTCACTTGCATTTTGTCAAGTCTCATTCATTCCCTGACATCTACAGCTGGATCTTCCCTGTTAGTTCCCCAACGGTACTTCCAGTCCTTCACACTTAGTGCCAATGCCAAGTGCCATTCAAACACTGATTTATTGGGATAATTAGCAGAGATAATAAATCAGATGAAACTAAGATGTCTGTGATAACCCATTACACAGCTCAACTCCCCTATCAAAATTTGGCTCTTTATCATCCCATCAGTGGCTGGGGTGTGACCCCACAAAAGAGAACTCATGCCCAAGCCAAGAGATGCTGAAGGGAAAGGAGAACCTGCCCTTGTCAGACTCAACTGAGCAGATCCAAATCAGTACAAACAGAAAGTTCATACTCCTGGCTAGCTCTTGCTGACATGGAATAATTCCTTCTCTTCCCACAGACCCTCATTTTGACAGGGAGAAGCCAAGAGCTGAGCAGGCAGTTCCCTGTCCTGATGGGAACCATCCTGAAATTCCATGGACCAGTGTTTGTAGGACATGTGAGGAAATGTCCAGAGTTATTTGGAACCTGTTCCAAAGATCTGTTTGATCTTTGGATCTGTTCCAGAGAACTTTGGTGTCCTTTTTGAATACAAGTGTTTTCTAACCCAGTAGGAGCAAAATCCATTTTCCATAGTACTTTGATACTTGGCTTTTCTCAACTCCTCTCCCTAAAACCTAGCTGCTACTGAGCATTTTCTATGGTGTCTTTCAAATTCTCATCCCAACTCCCTACCCTGCATCACTCTCCTTTTTCTTCCCATCCTGCACATTTTACAGCCAAGCCATTGAAACCACAAGCTCCCACCCTCCCTAGGCAGGCCCAAGGCCAGGACAGGGCAAAGCTCAGTCAGGGAGTGCTGAAGGTAAAGAAAGGCTGATCTTGATCCCCCAGCCTTGCTGGAGTTAGTTCAGTGCTGTGCCAGATCATCAGGGCTAATTCCAGGTGGGGCAATAAACTGCAATCACAGCTGTGGGTAATGGTCACAACGTACCCTCACCTGTCACCTCCTGAGTTTGCTCAGCCTCTGAAATTCCTTTATTATATTATATTTATTTCTAACCTCCAAAGAAAAAAATCTTTGTAAATGTGACTAAATGCAGCAGCAGCACCATTTATGAGCAGTGAAACTACCAAGCCTCATCCTCAGCAGGGTTAAATTGTCCTCACTGCACCACAGCCACGTCGCAATGCTGCTTCCACTCACCTGGCTTTGGGCCTGCTCCTCCAAAAAACTCCTCTAAAACCAAACTGTTGCTTCAGTGCAAAAACTCTCATGGACTTCAGTGGGAATCTGGATCAGCCATAGTTCAGGCAATCAGCCTGGAAGCATGCAAAGCAGGAACAATTACACCAGTTCTGTCATTCCCATTACTCAGGTTTTACTCTGTTTTTGGAGGCAGGTGGGAAGGAAACCTTTTATCTCAGTGAAGGGTGGGAAACAGTGTTACAGTGACAGCAAAGGGGAAAAAAAGCAACTGTGCCTTTGGAAAACACCTTTTCATTACAATGTACTAACACACATCACAGAAATAATATATGTTTGTGATGACAAAGTATTCCCATCACACCACCCCTGAATTTGGTGTACAGCTGGGTAAAAGAAAGGAGAGATGCTCTGGATTAAAAATGTTCTCCCAGACTAACCTTTACTGGGATTTTACTGGCTTTCTGCCCTGCAATGCACTCGGTGGGGGCACTGGTGTGACTCCCAAGTGGCACTGCAGGGACTTGTGCACACTTAAATACCTTTTTCACGGGTTTTTTCTGCCTGCCCTGTATATTTGCAGCTGTATGGACAGCACAAAGCACTGTGCACCATGTAGAGGTGCATGGAAATGAAGAGAGGTGAAGTTTTCAGACCTGGAGCAGGAGGAGAGCAAAAGGAGCTGGGAGGAGTTGCCCATGGCTGTCACACTACACTGTGGTACCTGAGGAGGAATGGGAGGAGGAACGAGTCCTCTGGGAGTTTGGGAGGGGCTGAAGGCTGGGAAGCAGCTTTTAGATGTGGTCAGTGCAGGGAGTCATATTCTGGAGTGCAGAGTGGGGAAAGAAATTCCATGTAAATCATCGTAGCTGGTGGGATCTAAAATCACTTCTGCACTGGAAGCTGAGTGAATCTTGTAAAAAACAAAAATTCAAGTTGCTGAATCGAGTCAGAAATCCAGCATCCAGGAATCCAGCCATGCCAAGAAGTACCCCTTTCCCAAAAAACAGCTCCACACCTGCTGTTCTGACCCACATATTACCCACAATATTATTACTTTTTTTCTAGCCAGAAGCAATTGGATCCTTGATCATACAAACTAGTGAAGGGCCTTTGCTGTCAGATGATGAACCTGATTAATTTGACATCATCCCTCAGCATTTTCATCCCAATACGTAAAAGGCAACTGATTTTCTTGCAATGGTCATGTACATACTTCTTTTTCATCATCACACCATTGTAAATTGATGCTACACCCAGGGCAGTGTTTCCTCACAGGCAGATGCTGAGGATGCTGTCATGATGGAAGATTGTCATCCACCTTCCAAACCCTTATTTAATAGGAGCTGTGGTGTGAAATTCTGGTCAAACAGTCCTTGAAAAGTAACCACCTGCTTTTTAAGCATCTGGAGGCACATCTTTTCTGCTCCTCTATTTAAAATAAATAGACCTGTCATGGAGAAAAGCCTGTGGTTCAGCCACGTCCCCCTGAGACCAAACCAAGCACTAGATTTGTCAATTCACACTAATGCTATTTTTAATTGCTTTCTCAGCAGTTGTGCTGGGAGCTGCCCAGCGCCAGGCGCTGCACCTTGTGTTGCAGTGCAGGCCCTGCCATCCCCTGGGCCACACAAACAGACTCCAGCATGATGTTGACAAATACTTTGTTGTCTCTGGGGCTGGAGTCTGAGACCCTGAACCCGGGGTGGTGATGGAATAAAGTGCCTTCAACTCAGGATAGCTTTCTGCTAAAGTATCCGAGCTTTGCAAACCCTTTGGGAAATTTCCAAGATGTAGCAGGACTCGGCAGCCAGCCAGGCCAGAAAAACAGCTGCAATGTCCTTTTTCTCCACTTTCCAGCTCTCATGAGTGGCACCAGGTGCTCCCCAGCTCTGCAGGGAAGACGGAGTGAGCAGGTCTGTAAATCCTTCAGCGAGTGAACACCATCCCCTTCATTCCCCATGACAGCACTAAACAACCTCAACAAATCATCTGTCTTTTGCCAGGTCCTTACCCAATTTGCAATTATTCCTCTAATTCCTGTCTATGTCAGCATAGCTAATGAATTTCCAGACAGCATTGTATCAAAATCTTTACTGAAATGCAGCACCTGAAGTCCCACTAGACATTTCTTCCATCTAGAAAGTCTCATACCTAATCATAGAAACCCAGCAGTTAATTTGGGCTACCATTTTTAATAAGCTCCCATTCTGTGGTTATTGCTTACAACAGTCAGAGGCAGCCATAGCATCTGATGTGCCTGAATCTGTCTCTCCCCTTATGCATCTATCTGAGGGATATTCTCCAGCGGCATCCAAAATCAGACAGTGAGAATGGATATTCTGCTTTCAGCTAATAATTGAGAGACTAAACCTGCCTGGCTGCTGGGGACTCAGGGGAAGGGCTTGGAAATTGGCTGAGAGCTTCCTCCTCAACTTTTGTCAAAGCAGGTCCTGAATGTTTCATCTTACGAAAATTTGCCTGCATATTCATGTGGCCACAAAGATTCCTGGGTTAAATCTGCAAAATCAATTCACCAACTGCATCCGTTTTCTCTCCTCGTTGTAACTCCAGCTAACCCATCTGATTGGGTTTTCATCACTGTACAATGAAGATATAAATAGCCAATGTCCAGCCCCATCCTCCTTGGAGAAAAAGTTTCTCTTAATCCCTTGCTCATTAATGTATCATTAATGGGGTTCAGCCCCAGCAGGGTGCTTGGGAAGGACAGCAGAAGTGAAGCCCAGCCTGGCCAAGTAGGCATAACTGTGATCAGACTGCCTGGCTGATATTCACAACAAAAGAAAAATTCTTTTTTTTTTAAACTGCCATCAGTCAATCAGTAACCTGAAGTGGAAAACACTCAAGCAACATCACAAAACCAGTTAGCTCCTTCTGCTGCCAAGTACAAACACAAATCCCACTTTGGTTCAAGACACAAACCTGAATTGTAGCTCTGATGCCCAGCTGGCATTCCCTCTTCATTTGCTTTTTCCCTCAGTGTCTGTCTGGCACTGAGGCAGAGCTGCTGCCACACCACATATTCCAGCCAGGGAATAGGGTTCATTTTGCTTTCCCCTCCTTGGAGACCAGCTCATGCTTTCTAAGGTGCACATCATTTTATTAGTTCTATTCCCAGTCTCCAAAACGTCAAGTTGCTTTTATATGAATGCAGTGCAATTTAGTACCATCAGCAAACTCTGCTGAAGCAGGGAGAGATGCAGACCTAGGAAAGATCCCTGCAGAAATCATCCCCAAGACCTTCCACAGCTCCCGCACTTTGCTCCCTGTCAGCCTTGCAGCACTACAATTCACATAATCTACTCTCACTTGTAGCCCACTTCTTTCCCTGGCTTCTTATTTTTTGTGCTGTGTGTTTAAAATGCTGATTTATATATATATATGTGTGTGTGTGTGTTTATTTTTTCCCACTGGTAGCACCTTTGTGAAGCATTAGTGATCACTAGATGTCACTGTGATTTTACTCTGTCTCCAGCCCTACTGAACTGTTGTGATCCCTGGGCTCTAGAGAGCTTGCTTTAAGATCCTCCTGAAGAATTTTTTAGTGATCAGAAAACTACCCAGCTGCTATCCCGACAGAGGGTTTCCTGGCTGGGAGGGGAGAACCAGATTTGGCTGAGTTTTCTGGGGCAGTTGTTGGCTCTGGTGTGTGAATAATGCAAAACCAGGCAACTTTGGAGGCAAACCCTCACACACGTGTGTGTACACGTGTCATGCGTGGCTGCACACCCGGGTTTCTGCTCAACACTTGAACATCCTGTAAATTTTGTGTGAGTTATTGAATCCCTCTGGTGTGTGCCTGCAGTAAATTGTGTGTGCAGCCCCCCAGAGCTCTGGCTGTGTCCGTGCCACTGGGGCTGGGACATCTGTAAGGCGCTTCTGCAGATTTCCCTGAAGGTTTCATGACCAAATGCCCTTAAAATTTTGTTGTTGTTCCTTAATAATCACCTCACTTCCCTCCCAAGCACAGAGCCCAGATTCCCTCACCATCATCTAAGCAGTCCCATCTCCTTTCTTTCCATCCAATCATGCCATTCCTACTGTAATTTCAGTTAAAAACACAGGTTTCAGAACTCAGAAAATTCTATAGAAGTATCTTGCCTCTTTCCCTTATCTTGAAAGATTTTACAGAATACATTTCTTCAAAGGCAATGGAAATCCACACTCCCTATTTCCTGAATTGTTGATTTCTCCATTGTACTCAGCCTTTGGGATATGGCAATTTAAATATTATAGACCACACTCCTGCATGGGCACACATGGGATTGAGTCTTTTTTTTTTTTTTTTAATTGGAAAAAATTCACCACTGGAATTAGTGGAAATGCCTGCTTAAAAATCATTTGTCTCCATGTGACATTATCCAGATCAGCAGAATAAGACTTCACTCTGCACTCCAGTCCTGCTGGGGAATATGCCAAAATCAGGTCTTTCGAGAAAAATCACTTACCGGGTGTGCAGTGCTGGCAGCTGAGCCTGAGGAACCAAAGCTCTTTGCTGGCATCTTTTGGTGAGCAGGGAGAAAGGACCAAGGGCCACGGCAATGTCCATGTCCCTGCAGTGCCAGGGGATGGGTGGCAGGGCCTGGCCATGTCCAGGAGAGCTTCAGAGCCAGGAAAATGAATTTTCTGCAAAGCAGTTACAGGCAGTCAGGATGGTATGAGAGCTGCTGGGGTGCTGTGTGCTGGGTAGAAGCCAGCTGAGATTTCTGTAACCACTGCTTGCCCTTTGAACTCATCCATATTGACTTTGTCTCCTGCTCTGGTGACAGCAGGATTTTAAAGGCTCATGAAGTGCTGCCACTTCTACAAGCAAGGTATGGGCTGTCTGGGCAGGGGGTAATGCCACAAATAAAGGCACCTTCTGGATTGCTGCTTTCACCCAAATTACACGGCCTGTCCACCTCTAGTAATCCCAGCAACCTGGCTGCTCTGATACATCTGGTATCAACACCAGCTCCTTTTTGATGAGCCATTCAGGATTCATCAAAGAGAGCCTAAATGAGCAGAAATGCTTCTGAACAAGCATTTTATTTTTCTGTGGAGCCACTAGAGGAGATTTGTTGGTCATGATGTTAAATACCTTTTGTCTTCTGTGTCAGCCACTACCTAAAAAAATCCTAAATTTTCCTTGAATATGTTAATTAGGTGAAGTGACACAGTTCCCTCTTTAGAAACTCTCCTCCATGTCTCACTCAACAGCACACAACCACGTTTTGTCTGATGAGTAACAGCAACAGACACATTCAAAGATAAAGAGACTATTAAAGTTTTGCCACTGAATTTAGGCAAACGTTAGGATTATGCTGCTTAATTCACTCTGACTGGCACTTTATGCAAGTGGCCTCGAATGAAATTACAGACCCCATAAACAGCTCACACTTACCAACATGACTTGGAACCTTGTTACATCATTACAACCACATCTCTGTTAGGTTAGTGCCCAGCACACAGAAGTCCTTGTTAATTGGAGACTCATTAGCCCTGGGAAAAAGCTGATAAAGAGGCACTGGTGGTTTACCTGGGGCAGGAGCAGTGGGTTTGGGGAGTGCTGGATGCAGCGCCTGGGCTTTGCACGCTCCCCTTGTCACGCTCGGGGTCCTGAGGGCCAGTGGCCATGGTGGGCACATGAAATCATGCCAGCTCTTGTTGCATTCCTCTGCCAGAACAGCACTGGGAGGTCTTTCCTGGAGATAACTGGTAAAAAAGGTAAGGAGGGACAGAGAAAACAAAGGTCTAAAGCAACTAAGTAATGAATGTAACACCCTGAATCTGCTTTCATATATATAGCAGGCTCCTCTTAAGGAATTGCATGCATTTTCTTACTCATTTTGAAGAGCCATAGATTATCTGGAGCCTGATTGTGCATACATAAAATGCATTCAAACAGTTCAATTACAGGTGTGACAACTTTAAGCCCCATTTAAACACGGGCACTCCCTAAACATAGAATGTCTCTCCAGGTCATTGACTTACTTCAACACAATTCAACTCAATCAGAAACCCTTTCAACAAAACCCAGCACAAACTGTTGTCAGTCCAAAGTGAGGGATTGCATATTAAGAGTTAGCACACATTTCATTTCATCAGTTGGAAAACAGATTAATATTGCATGGAAAAGAGTTCAAAACAAGACTGAAGTTGTGTAGAACACCCTTACATAAACATTACTGTAAATCATATTTTTGAACAGATTTAATCTTTGTTTACCAAAAAATACCCCAGAAGACTAACTTGAACAATACAGGGCTATGAATTCATAGCACAGATTAGTTAAAGCAGATGGTGAGCCTGTGTGGATGTGCTCCATCAGAGAAAACATGGCCATAATTGGATTTATTTTAATTCACTTACATTTTGACTACAGGAGAAATGTGGGTAGAGGTCCTCCTGCAGACAAGCCCTGAGGTTAGGGCTTCCAGGGAGCTTTGCTCTCAACTCCATTTTGAAAATTGGACTTGAATGCAAAAATAACATTAGGTGTTTATAAACGAAAGTGAATCCCCAGTCTTAAAACCTTTAGTCATGGTCACGTCTTACCTCCTTAATTCCCTCTGACTGGCACTTTATGCAAGTGGCCTTGAGTGAAGTAAGAGCCCCCACCAACAGATCTCACTTATCAAAGTGTTCTGTGCAGCCCAGGCTGATGTGGGCTGCAGGACAATGCATTGCTCACCTGCAGTGGGTCCAGTTCTCACTCGTTTTGCAGCAGAGGAAGGAGAAAAGTTCCCCTCGGGAGGTGCCACTCCTGCCATGCAGCGCAGAGCCAGGGGAAGGCAGGCAAGAGCCTTCTCCAGCCACGTCTGCTGCCTTGGATGTGCTGCATTCCCACCTCGGCAGCCTGCTCCCTTCGGGGATTTTCCTTCTGCCCCTGTATTTGTAGGGTTCTTGTATTCCCACATAGCTTATCTGCTGCCTGGATTGTACCCAATGATCATTTTTAACCTGGGTTCCTGTTAAAAAGGAGACTGCATGGTTTTCCCTCCTAGAAGGGTGCTGGTGGTCTGAGCCCTGACTACGCTGAGGATTTGTGCTGTGGTTGGGAGCACCCTAGCACGAAAGGGGAAGGGGTTCATTTCTCTCTGTACTGAGCTGTAATAGGTGTAAATATATCCAGTAATTGCAGGCATATTGCTGTGCAAACACATCCTAATTGCAGCTCTCATTTCCCAATGAATTATACATGATGGGCCGCCCCTCATTACTAGCTGGACACCTTTACTGGCCACGCTGAATCCTGTCAACTGCACCATCATAAGCCTCAGTTTCCCTTATAATTCCTCGCTTTCAAACTGCCCCAGCAACCCATGAGTGCAGCACACGTGGAAGCTGGTGCCCAGCTGCCAGCAGCCACAGCCAGGCCAGCCGGGTGACCACGGGAGCACATGGAGATGCGGGTCTGCAGGGGCAGGTGGTGCGTGGGGAGGAGTGACCTGCCTGGCCACACACCTCTGGTACCTGTTTATTTCATTGGAACTGGGTCTGTGTGTGTGCTGATTGTGTGTTTGAAGCTGAAGAGCCCTGGCTGGGGAGGCAGTGCTGGGGGAGGCTCAGGCCAGGCTGTGGCTGCCTGCTGAGGCGTGGAGAGCGCTCCAGCACAAACACAGTGCTGCCACACGTGCCAGCCTTGTCCCTGGCTCAGGCACTCTGAAATTACTGCTGATTTGTTCCAGCAGAACCCAAATACAATTTCGCTCAATTCATCACAAAATCAAAGCCTGTTTCCCCATTCCAGGCACAGAGCAATGGGAAAAGACCAAGCTTGGCATCTGTGCTCAGCCTTAATGAGAGTAACCCTTCCCCGAGCCTGCCCTGGGGGAAACAGCTGCCACGAGCCCTCCAGCACACAGGTGTTGCTTCCTCTCTGCAGCTCCTTTCAAACCTTTCCTCAGCCACACTTACCTACAACTGCTGATGCACAGCAGCAGTAGCCTGTTCTTGCAGGCTGCCCAAACTGTGTGTCCAAACTCAAATCACATCAATGTTCCTTGTCTAACTACCAGCTTTACTGGGCATGAAACCAGCCTGTGTTCTAGCACCCGCCCCAAATCTCCCAGCTTCACACAGTATTTCCTTTTGGATTTGCTAATTAACGCAGAGTGCCACGTTATGTTCCTTGCAAATTGGCTTTTCAAAATATTTCTGTAATTGGTCCAAGTTTCTCTCAGCAGACGTCTGCAAACCAATCTTCCTGTGGTGTGTTTGAGCACACAGCCAGTCTGTGGGTGCTGGTGAGTGCATCACCCACAGACAGCCAGGCAGTGGGACATCAGGGGCTGTTCTAAAGGAAAGCAGGATTTAGGGTACAAAAGGCCACTTTGGTGACATCACCCATTTTTGGTGTCTCTAAAGCATCACACACAGGTGCTGGGTATGACCAGGAAGGTGGGCCAGGACTGCTTGGACTGCTGCACAAATCAAAGCAATTCCAGCAATATTGTCCTTGAGTAAGATGGGAAGGTCTCTAAATTCAGGTTGTGGGAGTCTGTTGGTCTTGCAAGGCTCACTTCCCTCTCTGTTCTGTGCACAGCCTGCTGAAATACCCAGAGCAGAGGCATTCTCGCCTCTAATGCCTCAGAGAAGCCCCAGCAGCCACTAGATGTCACCAGGTTTTTACTTCCTTGGTAGTCTGTGCCCAGCCGGGACCATAGAAAAATAAGAGGAAAATAAGTAATCATTAATAATAAAAAATTATCCACCTGTTACAGTGAACACAGAGCTTAGAGAAGGGGTAAGTGACCCAGACTCCTGCTTTTGTGTATCCCATCTCTGGGAGGATTTAGACAGAGCACCTGTACACATGGATATGACTTTTGTCTCTTGATGGTAGGAGGTTAGTCTGATGTCTTAAAAATCGAGTTTCTGCACTTATGGGAGCCCTGTTTAATTATCCAACCTTGTTATCTGTAAGGTGACCCCCCCTGTCTGGTATTCCTGCCTGGAAAGAAGCAGCTAAGGGAGAGCAGCACCGCCTGGGCATTAAAGTGAACAAGGGAAGATCTGGGGATAAGATAGGCCAAATGGCTCCACGTACAAACAAATCAGCAAAGCCACTTCTGGGAATTCCTCCATCTCCAAAATGTGTGAAGCCATAGGAAAACAAAGGGCCCCAGTGATCAGTGCAGCTGACATATTTATTTCCATTAACCTTCACTGTTAATTATTAACCTGAAACCACACCATTCATAATCCAGGGGATAAAGATTAGATATTGTGCTTGTAACCCCAGGAAGATTCACTTTATCTCTAACCTCACAGGCACAAAATCACATCAAGTTAGCCCCAGGCAGAGGTGGGACTTTGGCAATCCACCACCAGCTCAGTGAGCACTGGAGCCTGATTTCCAACTTCCACACCTGTGCCCGTGGAAAATGCAGGGAGCCTCCCCAGATATGCGCTCAAAAACGTGATGCACAGAGCAAGGGGTGTGTGAAAATCCTACCAGGTCCCTCCTGAAGTCTCCCACGGCAGCAGCACAGCCCACAGCGAGCCTAAAAACCCCTCTTTGCTTTTGTGGTTCCCTCCCTCACCAACAGCAAGGAGCTGGTGCTGCTTCAGGGGTCTGCCCATTAGACATCAAACCTACAGTCTGACTTCTAAGATATTTAGATACTGAATTAAACAGAATTCATCTGGGTTTTTTTCTTCAAAACCCTGATCTTCAACTGTTGGGGATCTTGAACACAGATATTTTCATAATCCTTCCCCCATGGCCAAATACTGGCACAAGCCCTAATGTCTGCCTGCTCCTGTTAAATTCTCAGTCCAGCTCACACTTGAGCTGTTGTTTCTTGGGTCCAAGAAGATGTTTGTGCAACTCCAACCCCTTACGTACACCAAAGCCCAGCAACGTAAAAGCCCTTCAGAAGGAGCTGAGGTATTGACCTCAGTTCATGCAGTATTTCAGCAGATCCCTGGGAGACTGTCTGGCTTTGGATGAGCCTGAAAGGCATAAATTACTGTAAACGGAGATCTAAATAGGGTGAAAGTGTCCATACCCCCATCAGACCCAGATCCATCCCATTTCTCTGTTCAGATCCAAAGGTTTATACCCTACAGCAAGAATTACTGGAGATACCCACATCTGCTGAAAGGATTATTCTGGGCCTCCTGCAGCACATATTCTTTCAATCTGAAGTCCACTGTCATCCAAGAAAAGTCAAACAAAACAGTCTTTACAGCTCTGTCTTAAGACAGCTTTACAAATTAAGTCCAAGGTTATTTTCATTTTTGCCTCATGACACGTAACATATTTAATACAAAAGAAAATATGCCTGGCTTGGAACTTCAGCCAAAGATGACAAGTCCAAAATTATCTCAACTTAGAAATATTACTACCCAGATTATTAGTCTGAGGTTTGGTTTATGATCACTTCTTCCAGCAGTGCTGCTATGCTTGGAATTAATTGCAGGTTTTGTATTTTCTGTAGAAAGAAGGTGAAACAGGATATGCATTTCGTAGTGACTTCTTGCACAAATATAAAAGAGCAAAAGTTACTTATTTTAATTTCTTCCATGTGAGAATATCTGTAATTTTTTCTCTTCCTACCCTGCTGCTCGTTCAGTTTTTTTTCTGATAGTAAAACCTGTGTAATACCCAGCAGGACTGGCCAGAGCTCACTTCCATAAGGAAGGCAAAAATAAGTGTATCTCTATCCCTCGTGCCACATTTTCCATAATCCTCCTCTCTTGCTTCCCACACCAGCCTGCTCAGCATGGAAAAGATCCCCCTGACAGGTGGGGAAAGTGATCCTGTACCCTCTGCCCACCCACAGGTCCCACCTGTGATAATCTCTCACAGGATTAGAGTCACAAGGTCTCTGCTCAGAAATCAGACACTACTCAAGAGCCCCAGATTTGCCTCTTTTTTTGGTTGTTTTTTTTTTTTGTTTAAACCAGGCAGGTATATCCGTCCAGGGCTGTGGTCTCCAAAGAGGTGAAAAACCCCTGCCCTTTCATTCCTAATGTCTAACAAGAGGTGACGGATCCTCCCTGTATGTTGATGCCACCTCTGGGTGAGAGTGGCCACTGTCCCAAGCAATGACACTTCCAGTGGCACCACAAGCCCCAGGAGTTGGTCACCTCAGCAGTCTGCGAGCTCTGATTCACAACCAACACCTTCAAAAAATACAGCTGCAAATGGCACAGATTAAAGGGCAACTCTTCCTCTGGTAAATCACCCTGTCCAGAGCCTCGTGTCTCAGTGCCAGGTGTGTGATGAGAGCATTTGGAGGCCAAATTTTCCATGACAACCTCAGTCCCTTTAGCAAGTTGCCTTCCTAAAGCAAGTGCCACAGTGAGTGGTGGCTGGTGTAGAGGACCTGCCACTGCCATGAATAATGCACTGGAGCAAAGCAGCTTGCCATTTCTCAGCCTTGCTAGTTTAATACCACTTATTTAACTTGTCTATTCGCATTAAGCCCAGCACTTTGGATGCCCTGATGTATTTTATGATACTTTCTTGCTGTTGCGTTTGATGGTCCTATTTGTGATTCAGCAAATAGTACCCAAGTAATCAATATTCTGTCTGGGTGGACATTTTATTTATCTACAGAGCCACCATATGAATGCAGTTGGTTCACTAGAGGTCAAACACTTTTCATCTTCTCCATGAGCCACGGAAAATTGAAAGATTTAAACCCCCTTTGAATTCCTTTGATTAACTCAGTGAAAATATCACACTCTTTTTTTAAAACTCAGAAGCAGAATTATCTTCACTATAAATCTACCTCATTTTGACACATTGATCTCTGCATAATTGGTAACATCAAGTGTTGAGGCATAAACTGGAAGCAGAGGGAGAGTTATGAATGGTGCTGTTAGCAATTATCTTCCACACGTGCACACTTCCTTTGGTTTGGTTAAAAAAAAAACCAACAAACCATAAAATTGATAAGAGCTGTATAATTGGCTGTGGGGGAACAAGGTCTGGGATCCACTCATTTGGGAATTGCACCCTTGTGGCACAAAACACCTGTCCTGAATCAGCAAATGGTCCATCAGTGTTCCACACTTACCTCAGCCTCATCCCCCCAGCTGGACCCAATCCAAGTGCCTGCAATGCTTTCATCACACTGCCTCAAATGCAAGAGAAATTCATTGTGTTTCAGGAATGTGGAGGAAAGGAGAAGCTGAAGACCAGATTTCAGCTGCTTCACACCTACCTCGTGCAGCTCCACAGCTTGCAGGGCCAACAGGGACAGGGAAATCCAATGACTAAACCAAAAATAATGTCCTGGGTCTCTTTCATATGCTTTTCCTGCTGGCTTCTCTGATTATTTTATTAATTTGTAACTTTTTAGAGTTAAATTTTTAAGGTTGCTTAACTGATCCAAACTTTTGCACATCAAAGTTGCATTATTTTAAATAACAGCATGATTTAAACCCCATTTAATTAAACAGGGAAATTCCTATACAGACACGCTTATATCAGTTTTAGTGACTTCTTCCTAGTTATTGCATTTGACCTGGAACTGGTTTAAGATTAATTAAAATAAGCCACTCTCTCAACACACTGTGATGTGCATTCATTTAGCTAAATTTATGTGAAAAGTGGAATCAGATTAAACAAGAGCAAATTCTTCATGTTGGCAGGACTTAATAGCAATTCTTGGTGTGATTTAGACACTGCTGCCCATGACCACAGAAACTTCAAATACACTAAATCATCTTATCCTTAGTTTAATCACCTTATCCTTTATGCAAGTGAGAACTGACTTCTTCCAGTACAATCACGGCCTGAGCTGTGGACAAAGCATCCATGGGTTTCCCCTGGATGGTTTTCAGGGATGCAGAGCTGAGATCATGAGAGTTCCATGGATGCAGATGGGATCCTACCCCCTACCTTTAAACCACTGCAGAGCTCAGACCCTTTCTTGCTTCTCTTTGTAAACAGTCTTCCCATCCTTCCTGTTTTAATCCATCCACTTTGCTGTGAATTTTTTTAGCCTGTATTTCCTCCACTGGTTTAAAGGAATGTCACAGGCACAACGTCAAAAACCCTGTGAGGATAAAGACAGATCAATGTATACTGCAGCTCCCTCTTAGAAATAAATTAGATTGGCTTGAAATTATTTGCTTGCAGAAATCACTTTAGCAATGTATTTTCCTGTAGACATTATATGTTACTCAATAAAGCTTTCCAGTAACATGCTTGGTGCCAATGAAAAAAGGAATACATGGGAATAAAAGACATGCAGGTGAACCAGAGGAGGCAGGAGCTGAAGGGTGAGGAAATCCTGG
Organism: Orthonyx spaldingii; assembly: GCA_013397795.1. Lineage (NCBI taxonomy): Eukaryota > Metazoa > Chordata > Aves > Passeriformes > Orthonychidae > Orthonyx > Orthonyx spaldingii. The sequence continues at coordinate 1,982,842 of VZTJ01002441.1, forward strand.
TGGATAACCTAGGTGGTTTCAATGGAATTCTTCAGATCGTCCTTTCTTTGGAAAGCAGAGATGCTGTTATGCAATTTGGATGGATTTTTCTCAAGCACTGACCCGTGTTTTAACCTTTGGCTCTCACGAGGAGGTGGGGGTGTGCACATCCCCAAAATACCATCCCATGGCCCTGCACCATTGGGCCCATCTCTACTCTCTTCTTGTTCAAACTTTTATACCTTTTTGGGAAGCAGCAGTGCTTTTGCCTGTGGCTTACAGGAGTTACGTGTTCCCAGGATCTGTCATGATGTTTGATTTCATTCCTGCACTCCTGGCTGGGTGAACACCCACCCCCCACACCAGTGGACAGCCAAGCACTTCCTCACAGCCATCACAAACAGTTTCCATCACAAATTACACCTAAGAAAATAACGGCATTGGATCCTTACCTTCAGTGGGACAGCAAACTCAGCTCTTGGCTTTGGTGTCACCGTTGTCACCCTGTGTGACCCTGCTGCCCATGCAAACACCTCTGGTTCTCACAGTGGTGCTGGGGAGGGGCCTCACCGGAACACTGAAGCTGGAGATCTGAAATGCATTTGTCAACACCACAGCAGTAAGAGGAAGTTGCCGCAAGGTCGCAGGAGAAGTGTCCAAAATAAGGGTAAACAAGCTGGCAGGGAGCAGCAAGGGAGGTCACAGTCATGCAGGATGCAGCCCTTGGCTCTCTGGGAATGGCACCACTTCAACGAGCTTTTTTATGTCCTTAAAAAACTCGAGTGAATGAGTTTCTCTTTCCAACCAACTGCCAGGTAATAACAATTTGTGTGCTACCAACCATCTGACGCAGAGGCAGCGCTGTGCAGGAATACCAGGGCTTTTCCTTCTGTCAGACCCCGAGGCAGAGAGAGTCAACGTGCCTCTATCCAATTTGGCCATGACAGTGCTGGTGAGGCATTCACAGCAGCCCTGGCCTGAGAGCAGTTTGGCTCTGAAGACCTTCAGCAGTGTTTCTGGCCACCTGATTTCCCACAACTGGGACAAGATGAGTGGCTGGCAGTCAAACAGGGGGAAAAGCAAGAGAAGATTGAAGCAACTTGTGGGTGGTGGTAAGTCTCATCTCAGTGAGCAGAACAAGGTGACCTTCGTCTTAGTAGCCTGAACCGTGTTCTGACAATGTTTGGGGGTTAATTTCTTTAAAGGGATGATCCTTTACCATGTTGAAATATTTTTCCACTGAACCCTTAAAAACCTTTCTTGGTGACCTGGCCCATGGCTCCATGAATCATCAGATGTTCAATCAATCAATCAACCATCAACTTTTGTTTTTTGTAAAGTAGCTATTGATGTTGTATGTTATTATTTTCTTGGCACCTTGTACTAGAATTTCATCAAAGCAAAATGCTGATGCAATTAGCAAAGGATACCAATTTATGCAGCAATTCACATTATCCCTTAAAGCTTCATTAGCCTCAGAAGCTCAGGCATTGGAGGGAAAATCTGGGGAAGTGCTCTGTTACTTTCTGCAGCTCAGCCCATCTGCGCTGCTGCAGTGCTCCCACATTAGGCTGCCCTTTGCAGCTGGAAAAGGGAGATTTGGCAGCACCCAAAAAGGAGATTTTCCTCAGTACAGGGGCATCAACTGCCTCCATCTCCCCTGTTCAGCCTGAGGACCCACTCACCCTTCTGGCGTGAGTCAAAGCTATTGTGTGGGACTGAACGTTTCAACAGCCAGAGTCAAAGCAGCCTGGGGCATTATTTGCAAGGAAAAATAAACTAAAGTTCATCTTTCCTGTCCCAGAGACAGTCTGGAGCTCCTGCTGATGGGTGATGCTCTGCTGCTGTGCCAGAGTGCCTTGACCAACTCGTGCTTCTCCTCTTGTTCCCTACAAACACGCCTGAGGTCAGCAAGGCATAATTGCCCCATTATTTCACAGAAAAGCCACCGACGTCAGCACAAAGCAGCTGCTGCTGGGATGGAAACCTCACTTAGCAGCCCTTTTGCTGGGAAGGTAATTTGGTCTTTAAAACTCTGAACATGACCACCTCTTTATACCTGTTTCACCGCACTTACCAGTAAATATTTCATCTCCGGATTTTTGGTGTAGTTTTTTTTTTCTCTTTCAGCTGAATAACTTTTATTATGTTGATCCACGTTGTTGTCTGTCTCTCTGCAATTCTGAATACAAGCCTTGCCCTTGACTGCACAGCACAATGAAAGCCTCCAGGTCACAGCTTTCAAAACACTTGATATTGGTTTTTTCTTTCTGGAAAGAATAAATAATATTACCTTCTCTTTTAGTGTAGAGGAAAGCATGAAAAGGAACAGGCTTTCAGAGGCATGTCAAAAAGACTGGTATTGGGCTGGGAGGATTCTAACCCATTGACTCATTTGCACAGCTTGACACAAAAATTAACTCATCTCCCAATTAGCTGAATAATTGATCATCATCAGCTTTCCAGTCACATCAAGGAGATGGATTTGCTGGAGAAGCCAGGTGAAACAATATTTTCCTTTTCCCTGCACATCCCAGTTGGAGCTGGCTTGTACAAAACACAGGTACTGCCACAGTGCTGTACCTGGAGGTGAAGGCTCAGGGAGACAACACAGGCTTAGCTGACGCTAGGCAAGCAAAATGTAAATGCTCTGTAGGTTCCTACATGCAGGTATTTGATTTATCCCACTGTAAAACTGATATATTTCATAGCAAAACTGTTCTGATGCAAATCCTACCTCTTATTATTCTTATTCTCCTTCACATCCTAGTTTTCAACCTTCTCCCAAGTTTGCACGACAAAAGAGGTTAAAAAAATTTAAAATGCAATTAATTGTGCTATTTTACTTGTCTACAGTGACATACATTATTGTCTTCTTAAATTTTTTAGCAGCTTGGAAAACAGCAGGAATTAGCAGAGAATTTTCTAAGTGAGCTAGTACGTTTAAATGAACTGCATTATCCTGCTGCCTTCTGGCTCCATGCTTGAAAATGGCAAATCTGACTGCTAAAAAAACAGCAATATTGCTGTGCTGGAGGTGAGAACACTGTGGTGGTAGGGATGTTAGATGGAACTTTGGAGAGGGACACCCACTTCCATTTTCCGTGGCAGGTGTGTTGAGTGAGCTCAGGGGTTTCTTGCACAGACAAACTTTTAGAGGCAGCCACTTGCCTGACAATGCAGATCAGCACCCACGGGACTCACGGGCAGGAACTCATGGAGGGCATTTGCTGTGCTGAAGTGCTGAATTGCAGGCTCCCATTAACATATATCAAACTTCTGGCATGCACAGACCTTTAAAATAATTGGATCTTAAATTTAATTAGAGGACCACTCCAGAAGATCAGGTGCAAAGAGCCTAGTGTGCCCCAGTGCAAACTGGCACATCCTGAAGCCTCTTTGTCTGTGTCCTGGTCAGCTCCCCAGAAATCCCAGAAAGGAGACAAATCCCACACCCAACACCTTGCAAGGGAAACACTGGAGCTGATATTCACTTCTCTGAATCTCACATCCAGGACAGGAGACACGGCTTGGCTCTGCCAGCACTTTTAGGAGCTTTCCTGTGTCTGGTTTTTTTAAGCAGGTGTTTCAGCAAGGCTGAGCCTCTCCCACTGCCACAGGCAGTAACTTCAGGAGGAGCCCATAGGACTCCTTAGCACACAGATGGCCAACACCCCTCACTGACCACCCCATGGCCATTGCCAGGGACATCCACCACTGCTGGCCAACCACAACTTCCCCTCACTGAAGCCAAGGAGTATTTCTGCAGGACAAAGAGGACACCAGGTGCTGCAAGCATGCACTCATGCTCTCAGTTCCACCCTTTCTGCCTTTTCAGCTGTATTTTCAGGACAGATGGCAGATTGTGACACAACTACAGCATCTCTTGTTTAACTGCAGAACAACTTTCTCTCCTGGCTTCATAAACTCCATCCTCACGCAAGTCCTTCGTGGCAGCTGCTGTGAAATCATGGAATAGTAAGAGACTGTCATTCATATTTGTCTGAATCTCTGCAGAATTGATAAAATTATATTTCTGGATAAAATTTAAAATAATAAAACTCATCTAATTAAGAAGCACGGCCAGGCAGTCTCACAGATTAGAAAGCAGAAAAAGAAGTTTCAAGGTGAAAAATTGAATTTGCCTAGATGGACCCAAGAGAGGGGTGTAAGGGCTCTGGAGGGAGAGGTGCGCTTTAATTAATGCTGTCTGCTGGGGACCTCTACCAGGTACAGCCTGAGGGGCATCATGAGCACAAAGAAAGAAACAGAGCCCACTGTCAGGAAAGGATAGGTGAGAAGGAGAGAGCTCTCTCCAGTTTAAACTTAATGCAGTAAGCTGAGACAATTTTCTCATTTATTCATGTTTTGGTTTTGTTTAATTCCTCCTTGTGTTACTTATCCAGATATTATGGACAAAGACTTAAGTCCTGGTAAGGGCCTGACAGGCTTTGAACCTTTCCTGCTTTTCAATTCAATTACAGATGACCACAAGAAAAGACTGCTGGTGTTGGGGCTTGCCTTCCTCCCCTTGAAATGCTTTTTGCTTAGGATAAACAAGGAGGGAGCACTGGCAAGGCTCTGGACAGCCAGCTGCATCTGCATCAAAATGCAGTGCTTCCCATGCCTGGTTTCACAATTTCTTCTTAATTATGCATGAAATATGATTTCATTTGTAAATTCAAGTCCTGTATTTTTTTTTCCCCTTGGTTTTTGCTGTTTACAAGGATCTAGATTTTAATGAGAACATCCTGTGAATCTCACTCTACATATTCCTGGCAGTAAGCATTTACTCAGGATGAGAGTATCAGATACCTCAGCTCGGTGGATTTAGCTAAAGAAGGGGACACTGTGTGTCTGTCTGCAAGGAGGTTAAATGGTTGGCACTTCTCTTTCCTTAACCTGGGAAGAAAATTTGCAGTTAGTTGCTGTTCAAAGTAATTAAGGCTCTAGGCTGGGACAGTGTGTACTGTGCTCCTCATTGCAAACCATCCCCTTAGCACGTTCAGATTGGCTCTCACCATTTCTATCACTAGGTTTATGCTCATGGAGTGCACAAACAATTTTTTTTTAGTAAGAAAAAGCAGGCCAGACTTGTTCATTGCAAACAGTGAGGATTACCTGCTGCAGGTCCATCACTGTAACACCAGCAACTAGCCACGTGGGAAATATATATTTCCCAAAAATATATTTGAGGGCAACAATGTTTTTATAAAAGCAGCAAAAAAATTCTACAAAATACATGACCTCAAAGCTGCCAAATCCAGAGTTCTTCCTCTGTTTTGTAGAGCTGTAAGGTTACTGCACCAGTAAGAGGCAGTCTGGGCTGGGGGCAGTGCAGCATGGCCAAGAGAAGCCTTTGGTGCTCCCCCTGCCTCCATGGGTTGTGCTCAGCAGACCGAGGCCATCTCCTGACACCTCCTAAAACACATTCGGTTTGATGGGAGATGTCCTGCAGCCAACTCCGAATTTCCTGCACCTGGCACTTGGGATGCCTCATTACCTGCTCCTGCTGGCACCTCACACACCACTGCCTCGCTTCTTGTTGTTTTCACCTCTGTCATTCACAGTTCCACCTGTCCCTCTTGGCAGCACACGTCAAAACCACACATCCTCAAAACACCCAGCTCAGCAGACACAGCTCAGCCATGGAAATCCCTGCTTTCCTTCAGATTCTCCAGGTGGTACCTCCAGTCCACTCCAGCCTGATTTTCCTCTTCACCTGCCACAGAAAATCAGCTAAATCATCTGCTTGTCTCCCTGTTAAATCTTACAACAGTTACGTTACTGGAATTAAGGAGACCACAGCAGAGGAGGTATGTTTGTTGCCAAGATTTTTAGAAAACTATTTTTTCTAGTATGTTGCATCATTCCTCACAGCCCAAAGCATCTCTGTGGGTAAGAGGATTTGTTGCTAAAATTCAGGTGTAAGTATGCTGTAAATATTTAGCAAAGCGTAGTAAATTGTCTCGTTAATATGCTGGCAGAGAGATGCAGCCTCTGATTGCTGTCTGAGCAGTTTTCAGAGTGGCTGCAGCCAAGCAGGCAGCAGCACGTTCTGCTGTCTGGATTTTAGGGAAAGGGGGATTTTACCAATAAATCCCACCCCCAGGTCCCTGTGAGCACTGGCACAGAGCTGCCAGCAACATTCCTCCAAATATTGCACACAAGAGATGAGTGCAACACCTACTTTCCACTTTTATTGCTGGTCCCAAGTCACACTGAAGCTGCTGAATAAATCAGACCAAGGAGAAAGAGGAGTTTCAGCTGGTTGGGGTTGGAAATGGATAGAAAGCTGCTCATGGGAATGATCAGTGACCACCTTTGCTGCCTAGAGGAAATTGGATTGTCAAAGTCACCCTTGACACAGGCAGAGAGCAACCAGCCTAATGGCACGGAGGGGTCGCTGAAACTCCTGCTTCCCAAAAGATACCAGTGATATTTGGCACAGAGAAATTCTGTGATGCTGAAACAGCTTGTGAGGCAACCCATGGGGAATCCCAGCTCATTAGTGTAAAAATTAAGACACTTAAATGCTTCAGTATTGAAGAACTAATTACTGCACCAGGAATTGGTTTGAAGTAGAAACATCCATTAAGAACCAGGAACAACCCAAGCTACAACAGGGCTTCAAAAGGTTAAGGAAACCAAGCCTGAAGAGCTCCCATTTCTCTGTGGAAGCATTTGCTTTATCTCCAGGGCCTCCTGCAATAGCAGCGTGCATGGGATGCTGCCCTGGCCATCCTGCAGGCATTCCTGGTGCTCTGGCAAAGCTGTACCTGTGCCAGGAACAAACTAATGGATGTAAAATAACTGCCCATTCCCCAAGGGAAAGCCAACATTTGTCTCCATTCCCAGTGACTCCACTCCTAGCGATAAATATGCTCAGATGGAGGCAGCTCTGACACAGCTCTGTCCTGCTTGAGCAAACAGCACTGGTGTCACTCTGGAAAGAGAAAGGCCTGTGGAGGTGTGTCACACATCCAGGTAGGGTCCTGCCAGGCCCCTCAGTGCTGCCACAGGCAGTGATGGAGCCAGGATCAGCCCCACAGTGGCTGTCTCTCTGTGTTCTCCATGGCAATCCTGCTTCCAGCAGATGTACAGCTGCACGCTGGGCAGCACAGGAGCAAGGATTCTTCTAGACCAGCCCAAATCAACACCAAGCAGCAGCTTTGGGGAACCAGCTTGCGTGGTGGCCAAAGTGATCTCAGTAACAGATGGGCAACCACAGGCAAACCCTTTTTGATCAGTTCTGTTTCCCCTCCTTACCCAGACACACACACTGCCAGAGCACAGTGTCCTCTGGGCTGAGCAAGCACTGTGGAGTAACAGGATAAAACCAAGAGCAGTGCCTACACTCCGTGGATACCAGAAGGTTGTGCAAACTTTATGGGGATGATTAACCCTTTCAGAGGAATTGGGTTCTTCTAAGCCAATTCCCTTAAAATGGTTGGGACTGACTATTTTCTGGGGGCACTGGATAGTTTTTTGAAGTACGGTATGTGAAAGGTCTTAAGAGCTGCCTTGCAGCTCACACAGTCAGGAAACCCCAAGCTCTTCCTTACAGCCACAAAGATTCACATCTTCAGTCATTAATCCCCTAAAAGACAGACAGTGGGGTGCAAACATCACATTCTACAGTTAAAAGTCTCAGACAGCATTAGGGTGAAACCCCATAATTCCTTCCTTCCTCACAGAGGAAGTCTGTGATGCTTAACAATGCTTTCAAGAGGCTTTAAACCAGCTAATAACACAAACAAAACCAAAAAATCCACTTCAGCCAGCCCCCTGGCACCTCAGCAGCAGCAAGGACACAGCTTCTCCAGCCCAGGAGTTCCTGTATCTCCTTTGCACAAAACCACCTTGATAGATTTCAGCTTTAAGCTCTGACTGGTACGTGGCACATCCATCACGTTGCCCTCACTCAGGCTGAGACACCCTTTCCTCCCTGGTGCCCAAACTCAGCTGCCTGCAGTGGAGCTGGGCTGTTGTGCTGCTCCCCTTGAACACCACCATCCATTACAGTGCACATGGCTCTGTCACCACGTCCCATTTGCCTCTCCACACCATATGTTAAACCAGAAGGCTGAGCAGAATCATTTGTCTTCTTGTTTTTAACATCAGTCCTTTTTTAATATTGCTGCTAGCCCTTTCCTATCCTTAAGGACACTTGCAAAATGCAGAGGGAGCAATGGCATGGCTCACAGTCATGGGTTTGGGTCACTGCTGGTGAGTGGATCCCACCTTGGGGATGTTTTTGGTTGGTTGGGGTTTTTTAACCTTTAAGAGCAGTGCTTCCTGCTCTAAGGCAACACATTTGCAACATCTGGGAAAAAGGGATATAAACCACATTATATTATTGCATGAACATGCAACTCAAATCACATTGTGAAACATCCAGCTCCCAACATGAACTTCTATCACATTTCTACACGATGAAACATTTTCAAAAATGCTACATTTTTAAAGCCTATCATTCCTTTAATTCATCTATGCCAAGCACGCAACACAATTACATTGCTGTATATACATTAGAACATTGTTAATTAAGACTGCTTGCTCTGCTTTCCCCAATTCACCCTTTAATTAAATTAGTCCTTTAGGATTTTGCTCTTCAGGCAGTAAATGGAGCAGTTTGTTCAAAGAAGTTGTGGATGCCCATTCCTGGAAGCCAGGTCGGATGGTTTAGTGGAAACTGTCCCTGCTCATGGCAGGGGGTGAAAGAGATGATCTTTAAAGGTCCTTTCTGACCCAAACCATTCACGATTCTACAAATTGAGTTTATCTGAGAAACTAAAGGCAAAAAGATGCTTTCTGAGATACACAGACGCCACAACACTGATTCCTAACCCCCTGTCTGAAAAGGCAGGACTTGCTCACGCAGCAGGGGAATAAATCACCCCCGGGCCATTCTCAGACACTTCATCTCCATCCTGAGTGCTTTGCTCTCTGGGTCACACACGCACCAGAGATTTCCACACACGCCGCTGGCAGTGCAAGCCCACAGGAAGCCCAGACAGACAGACAGACAGCAGTGCCTTCTCTCAGATTGCTGATATGTAAATTACTATGGCTAAAGGCCAATGATTTCTCTTTTTCCATTACGAAACCAAGTACACCATGATATTATCTCCCCCAAAGAAAGAGAGCAAAGAAGTCAGCACTGCCAGACTTGTGCAGGCTGAGTGTGGGAGGGCAATGTTTCACCAACATCTCCCCTTTCACAGGGATGTGGAAATATAAGATTTGTGTCTCCCATTACCACCCAATGCAGGTCAAGCTTGGAGCACCCACCCCTGTCCTCACCACAACACCCCATGTCCTTTTTCTTTGTGGGATGGGATACTACAAGACCGAGTAATGTAAGACTTCAAAGTAAGTAAATTTATCACAGGTCACAACCTCTTAAATGACATTTTAAAAAGTCAGGTGCTGAAGGAGGTGGTGGAAGATAGTGGGTTGGTTAACCTGACTCAGAGTGTGACATGCCACTGGAGCTAAACCTGCCCAAACCCGTTTCCTGAGAGTCATCCTTCTTGCTTCCTTCATTCCCTTTATACCAGTTGCTGTCATTTTGTTTTCTTTGTATCTTTGATCCTCACACCCCTTGATCTTTGCTCCACGTTATGGCCCTTATTTTGAAATGTGTCCTTCAACACCACAAGGGAAAAGTCCCAAATCAGGGAAACATGGCCAGAATGTACAACTCATAGAAGAAAAACAGCCTAATCAACAGGTCACTTCTGAAAGGCTGTGTAGAAAGAGTGACACACTCTGCATCTCCCAGAGCTCTCCTCATTCAGCAGACTAAAGGCAAAGATCACACTGCCTCCACCAGGATTTGAGAGCCACCTTTTGACCACTGAGCTGTCCCCCCCTTTTCTCCCTCATGGCAGATGCTGAGATCCAAATTCTTAGCTCCCACAATTAGTTTCCAGCTTGTTCAATGCTCTTTCCAAACCTACAGGCAACAACATGAACAGGGATATAAACTTGGATCATTTAACCTACATATTCCAGGCATGAAACCTGTGGAGACTGTTTATATCACTGTAATTACTTTCATACAGGTTGTTAAAGTCAGATTCATTAGCTTAGGTTGCAATGACCTACACAACATGCTTAAAACCCATTTATCCTATTAAAGAGATTTAAAACTCGCCTCCTTTCATGAGATGTCAGTGATTCTTGATTTATGGTTTGGTCATGCTTTAAAAGTAAAAGCAATTACCTCTCTTACTATGGTAAGAGCCCACTGCCTCAAGGTTGCCAGAATACATCTATAATTGAACAGCAACAGCTCTGACATTCAGCTTGACCAACAAAAGCATTGGCTATTGAAATCCTGCCTGGGATGGTGTCTGCATTCCAGGGAGCCCTGCAGCAGCTGACAAATTCTGCCAGGAACGACTGCACCCCACGATCCATTGTGCAGGGTGTTTCCTGGCAGTGACAATATTTTCCATTTATGTATCCTCAGATTTTTGGGAGGAAAAAAAAAAAAAATTCCCCACCCAATTTCCTCGCAAGCGCCAAGATATTTTGTTTGAACGCTTTTCCTTTGAAGCCTGAATGAATTGGATTTCAAATTAATTTCTCTGAGCGTTCCTAGAAATATGATGACTCTCTGATGCACAAAGCCCTCCGGGGTTGCATCATTTTAGGAATCCAGCTGACTTTCAAAACGCAGACATAAACAGGGTAAAACAGACAACACTGTGACCCAGAAAAGATCCCAGAACCAGTCTCTTTAGGAAAACTGTCCAAACTCACACATTCATCCCAAACATGCTGCAAACATAATTGGTGCCCAGATGGGTACTGACGGCTACACGTGGACTCTCAGCTTCAAGCAAATGAGATGTGACCCATTTTGGTTGTACCTATGCAATGCTGTGCCCAGGTGAGTAAATTTACAGCAAAACCACTGTGTTTTGACAGCTCTGAGACTTGACAGTTCCCTGGAAGCATCCTCTTCATACAAAGAATACATACAAAAATTCTAACAACTTTTCGTATGCAACTAAAAACAAAATAAAAAAAACCCCTCACACATGGAAGCTATTCTCTCTTTTCTGAAGACAGCAGGGACTCAAACTGGCAAAATCTGAAATACTTTAGTTTAGAAATAACTACACTTCTGTTCATGCTATTTAATTAGACAAAGTGACTATTGCCTTTCTCTCCATCCCTGTTTTTGGCCTCTGCTAGTGAAAAATGGGTCTGCCCAACCTCCTACAGAGCTTGAAAGCAGTTTTAGGATTAATCCTTGTCCCTGCATGAGTCCATCATGCTCAGTGACCTGGAGCTCCCCATTCTCCTACACCACCTCTTTTATCCAACCCAAACCCCCTGTCAGAGCTCTCATTTGAGCACAATTTAAACTTTCTCAGCCCTCTTCCTTACCTCCAGCCACGTGTACAGTCCCACACATCAGTACTGCACGAAATGCAGAGATGGTCCTTTGGCAAGTGGCCACCAAAACTTCCCTGCCACAGCCAGTCAGTGACACAACCACAAAAACGCACAGTATTTTACCCACCTTTCCCAGCCTGCAATGATGCAGGCATACATCAGGCAGGGTTGGCATCAGGGGCCCCATAAAGAGGGGAAACGAAGCCAGAACAAAAAAAAGTTATAAAAACAAATTGCTTTATAACTCACCCTCCATCTCCCCAAAGCTGCATATCTTCAAATCAATTCTTCACATGAAGAAAGAATACATGGCAAGGCAATGAATGCAGAGCAGGAGAGTGGGACTCCCAGGACACCAGCTAGGGAATTGCTTGGTAAAAAGCATCCAACAGCATTTACTTCTTGGTCACAACCTGCATTCCAGAGGCTGGATCAGAGGGATGTGTATAAATCCTGCTCTTTAATCATGATTTCCACAGCTTATAACCTACACTATACACATATGTTTGTGATATACACACACTTGATTACTGTGGGGCATTAAGTGATGTTTTAGACTATTATTTATTAGCCTCTTTTAGGGCCACAGCCAGTTTTTTCAGTTCCTCAGTGCTTTTCCTCACACCACGTGCATTTTGTTAAAAACCTTATCCTTGAACATAGGCCCAAACCACACTAAATAGTTTGGGGGTTTTAATACAACAGTTTCCACTGCTAGAACTCTCTTCCCACTCCCAAAACACCTTTGTAGCAGATCAGCCTTTATGGTAAACAAAGGACCATAACACCCAGGCATTTGTCCTGGAGAGCAGGAGCCAGTGTCAGCGCTAACATCCAGGTGGGCTTGTTGGCCACAAACACCCCCGATTTATTCTGCAGCTCTGCCACTCTCACAGTTGGGATTATTTGCAATGCAAGCCATTAGCAAGAGAAATTTAGCTCTAATACTACAGCCCATTAAGTGACACATAATTCAATAATGTGTTACAACAGAATCATCTTTAAAACACAAAGCAAGATCCCTGTAGGAACAAAACAATAACAATCTTTGATATCACAATTATTAGAGACTTTCTAAAATATCTTTGTAGTTCGATGAAGAAACATAAAATGACTATTTAGAACACAAATTTCCTGGGAAATAAAAGTTAAAAAAAAATAAAATGAAGTCAAAACTTCCAAGTAAATGCCTAATTTAATATGTCTGCAATGTGCAAGATAATATTCCTATTAGGAAAGTCAAGGGGAGGAAAAAAGATTACATTTTATAACCACAGCCAAATAACAAAGCAACAATTAAAGATTGTTATGGAGATTGCTAGGCAAAGCAGCTGACTGCTAAGACAAATTTCGGTTGTATAATGTCTAATGTGCCTAAGGGCAAAATTCCAGCCCACAGGATTTACACCCAATTTGGGTGTGAAGGGAAAAACAGCCACCTCCATCCATGATGGAGCTCGAGATAGCCTCCCTGGCAGCAAGTTCCTTCCCCCTGAAGGCAGCCAAAACTCACAGGCTGCCACCCAGCACACCCCCAGCTCCACACTCACCTTTCCTTCCAGCTCACAAGCTGCCTTTGAGCCAACTGGGATCTCATCCTGCCCAAAACAGGGCATCAGCTGCTATTTTGTCCCTTTTCCCTGGAAAAGCTCCCCACCCCATTCCTCCTCAGTGCTCCCCTGCTGTGGGAACAAGGGAGGGAACATAGCACTGATCCCCAAAAAGCAGAAAGGGTGAGACAAAACAGTCACAACTATCTGGTTACTAAATATTGTATTTTTTTATTATTCAGTTTTGCTGACACATAAAAACATTAGGGAAATAGACAAAGGAAGAAATTGGCAGAGAGAGAGAGAGAGAGAAAGAGAAAAATTCTCAGATTTCCTGAGTTCAAAACATTGAGCACACTTCCTTCCAAGGAAAGCAAATGTCTGCAATCAGAGCACTGATATAAACCCACCAGGTAATCAACCTCAGCTCCAAAAGCAGCAATTGTGACAAAGTGTACAGGACAGAAGGATTCCCCCACCGGAACACAGATTCAAATGATGGCCCAAGCCCTCTGAGCATCCTCTGTGCATTTACAGGAGTCTTGCATTGATGTAACAGACACAGGACAGTGATGGAATAAATACCACCATTGCAAATTAAATAGTGGTTTTGTCCAGTTGAGTGCAAGAGCACATCACTCCAGTAGGATTATGACAGAAGAGTTGGAAGTTGCTCAGAAAGGTAAGGGAGAAAAGTGTGTCTACATTTAAAGCCCAGAATGTGATCACTTTTAACTCTTCATCATTGAAAAAGAAATGCATCTAGTCAAAGGACACATGGCCAAACCATGGGACTCAGGGGCATCAGGATTTCTTTCAAAATATCACAGCCTTTCAAAGCCCAAGGATGTGACAGACAAGGCAAAAAGGGAATAAGGTAAGAAAAATGCAGGTGAGCTGCCCAGCCACCTGCCATTGGTGAGGGGTTTATGGTATGGGGCACCAGGGAGGGCACCTGGTGCTCCTGGAATGGAATTAGGGAAGGGGAGCAACCCCAATCTATCAGAAGCTGGGCACTGGACTGCAGCAAAGCCACATGAAGATCGATTGATCTTAGATGCGTGAGCACAAACTCCCCCCAGAGCAGAGGGAGACACAAGAAGCTATCAGGAGAAATGGGCAAAACCATGAATTCTTTGTAAATTCAGACCTGAGTAAGAAACTGTACAAAAAGCAGAAGTGACATCAGAGTTTACTAACAATTAATAAGCACAAGCATATACAGGCAATGCACAGAATGACCCAGACAGATCAAATTAGCAGCTGATACACCCACTATGACTATTCCTATTACTGTAGGAAGGAAATTATTTATCTCTTCATAAAGATCTTGATGTGTTTGCACTCATTCCCCGCCCCCCCCAAACTAATTTATGTTGCTTAGTCTAGCAAAGTGAACACATTACAAACTTTAAAACTATACATCACAAAACCTGGGGGGAAAAGGACAATCATTCTCATGTTCAACAGCAACAGAACCAAAACACCAAATCCCAAATATATTAGGCTGAAGCTACAGAGAAAAAGACTTGCATTACACAGTTTTAAGTCTTTTCAACAACAGAAATATATTTAACCTCTTACAAGATTTAAGGTTGTTGACTCTCATAGGGCTTTTTGTTTTGCTTTAAAAAAAGTTATGCATCTCTCTGTGTGTTGGTGATACCTTTAGAAGCAGACAGGAATTACATAATGTCATGAGGCACCTTACACAGAAAGCAGGATACAAAGGCATCAGGAAAACACTGAAATTTCTCAAAAAATGCCCCATCTGGGAATAGCTTTCTATTTATGTTTATCCACTGCTTTTCCCAAACATTACTCTTAACAATTACCTCTTCGCCAGGCAGCATCAATGCAACTCAACAAAGACAGGACAACAAGGAGCAGTGTCTTTCCCAACTACCTCATCCAGCGAGACAAGCACCAGTGGACACCTCAGAGGTTCTTGCTTTCATCTCCTGATGTTCTCAGCTCCCTTGGAACAGAGCCAGCACTCAACATCTTACTAATGAAGAAGTCGTAGAACCAGAGGGGGAAGAAGCAGAAGACGCAGAGGGGGATGTAAGCCCCCTTGCCAGGGGTGTAGAGGCCCTGGGGTCTCCTGGCCAGCAGAGCATGCAGGACAGCGCCCAGCACGGGGGACAGGTCGGGGGCACAGTGGGAGGGCAGGTGCAAGAGGTGGCTCCTCAGCCCCAGGAGATATTCCTCCCCATAGGCCTGCCTCGTGTCTGCCGGGAGGTTCTCCATCAGCTCCTTCTCCTGCTCGTCCCACTGCTCAGCTGTGCCTTGGATACCTGCAGCAGCAACATCACAGGACAGCAAGTGGGTGTGGGGCTGGATTTGAAAAAAAAACACATCTGTAATTAATAGTCAGAGTTGATCTAAACTAGGTCAGTGAAGAACAAACACCACAGCTGGTCAGCAGACAGTGCTTTGAGCTGGAAGAGGAGGAAAAGCACAAGTACTTCGTGCTACACAAAAAGCACAAAGTTCATGGCCCATTTGGCTCCCAGCACTACCTAAAACGGTTCTCTCACAGCCAAATCTGCATTTTTCCTTTCCCTCTCCTCCCCACTTTGCCATTCTGTCCCAATTCATTTTGTGGATGCTTCCAATGAGCATTTATTATAAACAACTGAGGACAGGCAGGCTAGGATGAACAGGATTCACTTGGGTTGGCTAAGTGCTAAGCTACCCTCTCACAAGTGACATTAGTACCTCAATAGCTACTTTCCTGAAGGATTAGCTTTCTATTAGGACAGATTTAGAACCATAAATCAATCTATTTTTACACCCCATCTGCATCACGTAGGAATGAAAGCAGGGGCTTCTCCAATGCAATAATTGCCTAACTACCAAAAATTAAGCATTGCAAATAAAGAAAAATCTTTAAATAAATATTTCAGTCTCAAATCCCAGGCCTCATTTTTACCCATAAGCCTGACAACAGCTAAGCAGGGCCCTGAAGGTGAAGCCTCAGGCAGGTTCCACTGATTACAAAAGTCTGTCAGAGCCCAGAGCCTCACAGGGCCCCTTCCCAGGAGAGAAGCAATCAAGGAAGTAGCATTTTATGAAAAAGACCAATTTGATTTTCTTTGGCATAAAAAATGCTCTGGGCAGGCATGGGGTGCAGCGAGGGCATGTACAGCAGGAGATGAGTCTGGAACCTGGACAGGCTCTGCAAAACGTGCTCAGTTCAAGGAGGAGGAGAATTTGAACCAGAAAGCAGCAGGAGCACACACGGAAGGATGGAGAGGAAAGATCAGAGGATATTGACAGCAAGCAAGCAGGATGACAGGGATTGCTGCAGATCCTGCCATGCAGGACAGAGCAGCTCAATAGAGAGCTCTGGTATCGAGGGAGGTAGGAGTGACAGGGGGACCTGAAGCTCTCAGGCAGGACAAGTGAGCCAGAACACTCAAACTGAACACTCAAATTGCTCCCTTTGTCAGCTCCAACAAAGCTGGAGCAAAGGAAGGCACCAACTGCCTGAATCCTACCCTGTCTCAAAGCAAAGACAGCTCTGCCCAGGAGAGGGGAGGCAGGCTGTGTGCAGAGCTGGAGGGAACATCTCTCACAAAAAACACAGAACTTAATTTCCATAACCAACACAAAGAATGGGGAAAAATTCCGGCTCCAGAGAATCACTCAGGGCTCCGTTTGAGGCTGCTGAACTACAGGGAAAGAGGAGAGGCAGAAAGAACATCCCGAAATGTCAAACACCAACCTGTTCTGAAGCCTGATGGATGGATTGCCGCGACTTTAATTCCCCATTTGGAAAGCTCTTGCCTCATTACTCCAGAAAACATGGACAGAGCTGCTTTGGATGCCCCGTACGCTGCATACCTCGGTAGTGGAATGCCTCCTGCAGGAGCAATAGAAACCTGAGAAACCTCGACAGTGGCTCTTCCCAACCTTGATTTTCATGATTTAGAAGGCAGATTAGCACAACCAAAATTATGCCTCTCTCACTGAGGTTAAAGGCAAGTCAGTGAGGGAATAATTTCTTGCTAGAGGTTAAAAAGGAGTGAAAGTTGTAAACGAACAGTTGCTTACAGCAGTTACTCTCAGTAACACCTGATAAGACCCCTTGTAGGGTAGAAAAAAATAAACTGGGTTGCATTTAAGGGCAAAAACTGCTGAAAGTTATGACTGTTGGTTTGAGAAATACAGACAATGTTTTAGTTCATAAAAATAGTGAAGCAGTAGTTTTATGCTCCTGTTCTTGTCACTGTAACATGAATTTCCAGCCCTTACAATAAACCACAGTTAAAACAGGGTAAGTAATCTCAATTCTAGATTTATAAAGCCAACTTGTTTTCTCATTTTTTCCAGATAGTTTCAGAAAGGCCAGCGACAATAACCCAAGAGTGGGGAAAACCTCTGGGGACAAACCAAAGCTGGAATCACACCCCATGAGTGACAGGACGCCCTGAGATCCAGCATAAAAGCGGATCCCTTGCCTATAGTTGTATCCTATCTTTTTCAATCCCAGAAACATTTGTTTAGATGGGAAAGCTAAGAGAACACCCAATATCTTTACAAAAACAAGCTTCCAGAAGAGAGTATTTTCCAAATGCAGAGATTTCCTCTGTCCCAAAAACTAGCGGATTGTCACTTCTTCAGCTTTAGAAAAATACAGACATGCTTTGGTTTGAGCATCTTTTTCTTCAGCCCTCCCACTTCCTCCACAAGGTTGGTGTTATCACCACACAGGTTTAAGATTGCCACAGCCACCACAGGCTGTGCTGGCAGCAGGAGGAGGGAACAGAATGGACAATCTTTTCCTTGAGAATCCCTCCTTCTCCTGCCTGCATGGACAGTTGGGCACATCCTCCCATGCAGCCTCTGCTTCACATGCTACACATTCATCTCGATGTGTCTGAGTATTTTAAAGGAAAATACCTCAGATAGAGGGGAGCTTTCAGGTAAGGCACTGGTGCTATTGGGTATTGTACTGGGATGACCAAGGTATCACACAGGAGATGTTTACACAGAGCCATTCCCTTGAAGAAGTCAGACCAATTATATGTTAATTATTCTTCTGTATGCATCTGAATAAGCTGGGTTGGTTTAAGCCAATTGAATCACATACTTTTCCCTCTGAGGTCAAGCTAACCTGAGCCCAGTTAAATGAGCCCTACACAAACAGGAACAGATTCAGCACAATGAGACCTCACTAACTTCCCCACTAATGTTTTACCAAAGGACCCTCAGACCCTGCATTGAGAGGAAAGTCTAGCCCAAATCAGCTACAGTTTAAGCAGGGTCATTATCAGCTCCTGTCAGGGCAAACTACTCAGCACACAGAAGCTCTGCATTTATCCCTTCAAGGCAGCTCAGGGATTCTCACCAGGAATTAAGACATCTGCCCCAAAACACCCACATTGAGCGCTTCACTTGGGTGCACAGAGGAAAGAGGGATCTGGCCTCAGAGCAGCAGCATAAAGGTCCTCCTGACAACTCAGTCCTGATTTCTCATAAACCATAAACAGTGAACCATAAACACAGACACACCAATACAGAGTATATCAGGGGTTATAGAGAGAAATCAGTGCCACAGCCAGACTGCAGCCACATCCTCAGCATAAAGGGGACCACCAGGTGACACCTTCACAAGTCACCCCAGCAGTACAGCAGGATTCAGGTGGACTCCAGCTGTGCAGAAAGGCAAAGGAAAATGTGGGAAGCACATGACACAGATCCCTAAGGGATCTTACTCCAAAATACTTCCCAGGAACATGACATCCTGCTTCTAGCAGGTCTCATTTTCAAAGGAGCATTCTTGCTCCTCAGCTGTTGGCTACCAGATACTGCATTACTTATTACATTAGTTCCTACATCTTAGCACCTCAGCTGTCCTCCTAGAATAGAAGGTCATGTTAAAAAGACACACACATATATATATAGTAAGCAAAATTTGTACGGAAAAAAATGGAAAGCATATGTTAACTTTTAAAAAGGCGCTTTTTTTTTTCATGGAAAAATATCACTTTGCTAATAAGTTAGGCCTAAGTACGTCTAAGACATCCAAAATATTTTTAAAGAAATATAAACACACAGCTCAGGTCATCAACAGATATCACAAACTGAGGTGGTCACAGACTTCTGCCTGAACATGTTACAGAAATACCTGTGATGTACCACCCATCTTTATGGAAGGTCACAAAGTTATCACTCATAGCATCTAGAACACAAGATCTGAATTTTACTGTCGCTTTTGTCACAGCATGTTTTTAGCCACATTAAACTCTTCTTTAAAGGCTGTTTTCTGAGAGTAGTCTCCCAAACAAAAGAAAAACTTGCACTTATTACCTTTACATTTATTTTCTGCGTGTACTGACAAGCCAGGCTGACTGACACCTTCCTTGGCGTTTTTGCCAAGGAAGTTCATTGGTTTTGCTGTTGCTCCAGGACTGTATCTGGTGCTTTAGCTCAGCTCACCTGCCATGCTGGACATGTTCACCAGCCTCCCCTGTGATTTCCGCAGCAACGGCAAGAAGGTCTTGGACACCTCCACAGCCCCAAAGAAATTCACCTCCATGCAGTGCCTGTAGGTGCTCATGGGCAGCAGCTCTCCATCAGCAGGGAAGCCCAGGATTCCTGCGTTGTTCACGACACCCCAGAGTCCTGGGAAGAGGAGAAAGCACAGGGCTGCAACACACCAGGAAAACAACTCCATAAGGACGAGCAGGATGGAGCCTGCAGACCAAAGCAGAGATGATCTGCAGCTGCATATTACCCACTCCTTGACTGGTCACTACCATCTTCCCATGTCCCAGAAAACAGAAGTCATGGATGGAAATGCCCTGACTGCCCAAGACTCTGCCCTGGAAACGTCCTACACACTTAAGCCGTGGTGCAGCCAACAGCGAGGAGATGTGCCTGCTAAGCTGCTACATCAGCACTTGCATTGTAAAGGGGGCAGAAAAAAGCTGTACCTGCATTTTGCAGCTTCTCTGAGACTGTCAGAAAGGCCTCCTTGACTTGGGTGGCATTGGTTACATCCAGCTGCAGCACAGAGAGTCTCTGGGAACAGCTCCGCCGCAGCTCCTCGGCTCCGGGGCCGTCCTTGTTCAGAACCCCAGCAAACACAACAAAACCCAGGCTGTCCAGGTGTTTAGCCAGTGCATGGCCAATCCCAGTGTCGCTTCCTGAAAGCGTCAAAAAAACATAAAAAGTGGGCCTGTCCTACACCATCATTAAAAAAAAAAAGTAAAATAAATACACACATTGGAAATCTATGCAAATGTAAATAAAAAGATGATGGCAAAGTCCCTGAAATACATATGTCAGTAGAAAGAAAGGTTCAGATTTGAAGTTTGAGGAGCTGGACCTTTAAATATTCCACAAAGATTGACAGCCCATGTTCTCCTGAGTGAGAGCTAATGGAATCAGCTCATCCTCTGCCACTGACAGATTCTATGACTTCCTTTACGTATAGAGAAGAAATAAAACCCTAGTTTGGTTTTATACAAACAGTCAGACTGAAACCTGATAACAAAAGTATCTAAGAGAAAACAAATGAACAGCAAAGAACCCCACACTAATATTTTAATTCAAAAATTCCAATGGGCAAAGCAATTATAGGGCATTAGAACTCAAATTCTTGGGTTCTATCTCTTGATTCCAGGTAGCATTATTTTATTCACACATCTACCACACAGATCCCTCAGATAAGCACTTTTTTATTACAGCCTGTAACCAAGCCAAAACTAAGCAACTGTTTCTTTACCTGCAAAGCATTTCAATGCTTTCAGAACCTAAGAAAGCTTCAAAATGGCATTTTTGTGCTCAGTCAGCCATTGAATTCATGCAAACTTGCAGCAGAATTTCTCTTATCCTCTATATCCTCTTCCAAACTTATTCCCAAACTTTGTCTATATAAAGCAATGACCTAGCAGCAGCAGGAAGCACTGTTAGAGCAAACACACAATGGTCTTTGGGATCACAGTTGGGCAATTCTTCCCCACAGGTACCAATGAAGAATATTTAACAAATAGTTCACAAGTCTCTCCCTTTGACACAGGATTTTGCTGCTGCTACAGAACAAAACACAGAATGGTTTGGGTTGGAAAGAACCTTAAAGATCATCCCATTCTAATCCCCTGCCATGGCAGGGACACCTTCCACTGTCCCAGGTTGCTCCAAGTTCCATCCAACCCGGCTTTGGACACTTCCAGGGATGGGGCAATCACAGCTTCTCTGGGCACCCTGTGCCAGGGCCTCCCAACCCTGACAGGGAAGAATTTCTTTCCAACATCTGATCCAAACCTGCTGTCTTTCCACTTGAAGCCACTCCCCTTGTCCTGTCACTTTGTGCCCTTGTCAAAAGTCCTCCAGCTCTCTTAGAACCCCTTTAGGCACCAGAAGGGGCTCTAAGGTCTCTCCATCCATATTTACAGGAGAAGTGTTCCAAGTCCTCTGATCATCTTTGTGGCCTCCTCTGGACTCACTCCAGCACGTCCAGGTCAGAATCCCCTCCTTTCCCTGCTGCCCACAGGGCTTTGGGGAGGAGCCCAGGACACAGCTGGATGTCTGGGCTGCCAGCACACGGTGCTGGGTCATGTTAAGCTTCTCATCAACCAATACCCCCAAGTATTATAAATTAATTTTACGTGCTTTCTCTCCATTTTTAAAATTTTGGTTTCCATTCTTCCCACCTGCAGAGGAACTTGCTCCATAAGGAAAGAAACACATCATCCATGGTACCCACCAAGACTCCCAGTGAAGCGACACAGGCAGTGACAGGGAAGGAATTATAGGGACTCTGCTTCAGGGGCTTTCACAACAAGATTAGAAGGAAAATGAGGAGTTTAATAAATTAATACAGTTAGTATATTGTAAAACATCAGTTTGTTCCACAATGCTGCACCACACCTCCACTGTAACTACAGCAGAGAAAGCTCCTGGACGCTGCTGTGCACTGGGATCCATGGAGGCATCCCAGGACTTGACTATCTCCTGCAATAACAAATTACTGCATAAATGTTCAGTTTCCAAGCCCTGGAAATCTGAATGTGAGACAAAGGAGTGGAACTCCTGCCAGATTTTTTACTATTTTCTTTTTTTGTGAAAGAGCTGCAATACTCCCTACTTAACCCTACCATAAACTTCTGAGGGTTAGTTTGTGATTTTGGCACACCAAGGAAGATGATATCAGTTAATCACAGGTCTGCTCCTACACTCAAAATATGTAGTCAATAGAATTTGACTGCCAAAGAGACTCGTCACAATCATGTTAGATCTTCATTTCTGGATTCTGTCTTTTAACTGGGGCTTTAGTCCTGAAAGGTGAAAAATATTAATTCCAGGTGACTTGAAGAAAACACATACTAAATGTCTGGCTCAATCAGTGCATCTTGAAAAAGTAGAAAAGAATTGCTCATGTTCTATTTAATTCTTAGGAAAGAAAAAAGCAGAAAACAAAAAACAAAGCACCAGCGTTTGGGCATTTTTGAAGTCTGCAGTTTGCTGAAGAGGCACCAGAGCACTACAAATATCACATTAAGCTTCTCCAGTCCTGACCTGACAGAACAAACCTGCATTCTTTGAATTCCCTAAAGAGACATGAAGAAGCCTGCAAATATCCCAGACACGACAGATTTCTAGGTTTGGGGGTGGGGTGACTTCCCTTCTTTCTCTTTTAGTGAAAAGCCTGACTTTTAGATCAAATCCTTCCTCTTTCATCATTCCCAGCAAATACACAGCCACAGCTACATATTACCTAAGTTTTACAATGCAGCTTTAACTTGAGAATGGGCAGAATACAATGCAACTTGAATTTGGGACAGGCATAGCAACCCCAAGAAAGCAATAAAAGTTGTTTTTATCTTTGCCTAATGCTGGGTTTGCTCCTGGGGTTTTTTTTTCCAAAACAAGTTATGATTTGAGTTTCAGACTTGTTGTTGAGGTCCAGAGAAACTTCACTCTTCAGCTCCTAGAATTCAAAGAGTAGTTAGGTCTCCATAGCGAAAATAAAAAAGAAAAGTCCCTCCTGACCGCACACTTGCTTCCATGTCAAAAATAATTTGTGGATTGTGAGAAGATTTATTGTAAGGAAAGCAGTCACTACTGACTGTGACTGAATCATTACTGAGAACTTACAATTGACTCATGCTGAACATGCACCAAACCACTCCCCAAGAATGGAAAGACCAAATTAACCGGAGAAATTCATCCCACTGCACACAGACTAACCAAGGACAGAGTGTTACAATTCCTGTTACTTCGGATTTTGGTGGTAATTTAATTTTTAGGGAAGGTGGCTATTGCATTTGCCACTAAAGAGTTTGCATGCCAGGAGCTTCTGTTTGAGGATATTGGAGTTCTTGCTCCCAGCAGGAAGATCCATAGCAGAGTTTCAGCAATGGCTTTAAGCCTGCTCACATGCCCACAGTTATATCCATGTGAAAAAGCATTGTGACCACTGGGCACAGTTTTTCCCTTATCCTGGTGCTCCAGTGAACTGCTGGCTTAAATAAGTAATGTAGAGCAGCACTCGTACAAGGAACATCCAAAGAGGACCAGAACAACGTGTGACAGAATCCAGGGAGAGCGGCAGAGTTGCTCCAGCCTCTGGCCACAGGCAGCTGTCTCACGAGGGATACGTGGCAGCAGCCCAGGACACAGCCACATTCCTCAGCCCTGAGGGGCTGAAAGGCAGAGAGAAAGAGAAAAAATAATTTAAATCACCCTTTTCCATTAAATGCCTGCCTGAGGTCTTGTCTAAACTGGAGAAAATTACACCAAAATCTACTTAAAGGCACCTTTCACCTGTAAATGCACACAGACACTCATCCTGTGGCTGGTATGGGGAAGAATACCACAACCAGAGCAATTCATCTAAAACACATGTTGAGTAAAACTTCTGTTTCAGTTGGTGGAGGGTCTGATTGATTGATTCCATAGGATTCCAATAAAGACAAACCAGAATCTTCTCAAATTAACCAGCCCTCAGAGATGTCCAAACTTGCATTTCTTCAGGACAGTTGCAGCACAGGTACAAGGAAAGCCCATTCCCTTACTGAAATATACCCAAATGTTCCTCACTCCCTTACACTGTTCTAATTTAGTCTCTCCAGAGCAGACAAGTTCCCAGAGAGTGCTTTTTCCTGAAGATTTGCAGTGTTACAAAGAGCAACGAGATGTCCAGGTGCAAGCACATCCCCTGAGTCTGCAGGGGTGGGAAAGGATCGCTCCCCATTCCCCACATCAAAATCCATCTTCATCTGACACACCTGCAGGGACAAACTCAGCTGGCAGATAAACTTGCTGCTGATCTTGTCCTCTCTCAACTTTTATACTTAATCCCTGTGTTAAAGCTTGCTAGGCAAATCTAAATTACTTCCAGGTGTCCCTATAAAACAAAATTAAATTCTTCTGGAAATTGCTATATAAACCAAAGCAACTTAATTCAGCTTTCCAGAGGGAAAGAAACACAGAAAATAAAACAAAACCCAGAAAATTAAGAGTGCAAGAAGCAGTTGGCAGGCACTCCAGTTTAAAGGTTTGATTAACACAAATAAACAACATCTAAATAAACAACACCTAAAGTTTTAGAAGAAACAGAAAAAAAGCCATAAAACTACAAAAATGCCATCCCTGCAAAATAAAAGTGGGTTTTGAGTGGATCAGAGTGGTAATAGAGACTGAATTAATTACCCCTGAACTTTCCCTGCTAGTGAAGGGAATTACTGCCTCCCAAATGATTCCACAGAGTGTTTCAAAGAGGTGGCACCAAACCAGTGACTTGAAATACAGGCATTATAGACAGAGTGTGCACGACGTACACACCCCTAAAAACAACTGTACATCCATAACCAGCACCATTAATTCAAGTAAACAAAAGTAATGTATGAGTGTAGTGTTCTGAGGGCTCCCAGGAATTTCTGTCTCTCCTGAAAAATTAGAGCACCGTAAGTATTCTTATGCTTCTCACACCAGTTAATTTCACAAGTATGTCTAAAAAGCTACTTGCAAAGATTAAATGAGACACTAAAAAATAACAGCATCTATTAAGATGCTTTTCTACTTAATTCCAGAGCACTTATTTACCTGGAAAAAAAACATCTCTGCCGAAGCAAAAAAAACAAGCAGGGGAAAAAAAAAAAAAAAGGAACTCTCACAAGCATGCACTAACCCGAGGACACGAAGTTTTTATTACTCTTTGTGCGCTGGCAGCACCTTACCTGTGATGAGCACGGCTCTGTCCCGCACGGGCAGCAGGTCCCTGTCCCCCAGGTAGACGGAGCAGACGCACACGGCCACCAACACCCCCAGCCCCCCGCCAGCCCCCAGCGTGGCCACACACAGCAGCACCAGCAAGGCAGGCAGGAGGCTCCAGAGCAGCCCCTTTGCTTTGTCCAGCGGGCTCCTCTGGGCCGTGCAGAGCATGGTGGCCCCAAAAAGCCTGGTGACCCCAAAAAGCCTGGTGACACCTGTGCAGAGCCACCCAAGGGCGCTGCTGGCCGCAGCATCCATCGGCAGTGGGGAGAAGCCGGCACTCACACCCCACCCCCGGCTGGGTGGAAGCAGGTATTGCTAAATGCAGTGTGTGTTATATAGGAGCAGGGGGTGGGGCAGAGAAAGGGGACTCTGTTTAAAGGTTTGACATAATCTCACTTACCCTTGGCATCAGCAAGGAGCAGGAGCCTTCCTCTCCTTACCTTTCATTCCTTCTGCCTGACAGCTCCACCTTCTGAACAATACGCTGGCTGGATAATGATTGACAGCACTGGGAATGGACATGATGTAGCAAGCACTGGCTCCAGGAAAAAAATTAACTGCTGTATTTTTTATATGTCTTTAAAGTGCACTTTCCTAGACAGTGAGAAAAAGGAACAGTTTCCTTTATGAGAAATGGTTGGGCTTTCCTGTTTAAAAAACTTAGGGTGTAGTTTTAGTGGAGCTGGTTTTTGATGGGCAGTGACAAAAATGAGTCAGGCCAGGGTTATTTAATCTCTGGAACGCAAACTGTCTTGGGCTTTATCACACATGGGTAACCCTCCTCTTTCAGCAGAAAGCCCCAAATTGCCTTCCCTGCTTTAGTGCCCACCTTTGCCTATTTACCTACTCCACATTCAGCAAATACCTACAGCCAATTGTCATTCAGGGGGTGCTGGGAACAGGTGACTGCTGGTTTGCCATTAGGGGCACTTTGTTAGGTGAACACAGGCAGCACACCTGAGACTGAGTCTTCAGCTGACCTCCAGTGATGATATTCACCTTGGTTTTGACAGGAATCACTGGCTTGATAGCCACACAAGTTGTGAGGAGGAAGAAGTAATCAATTACATATATTAGAGAGATTTAACACCTACTGTGCTGTATTCTGAAATTATTTAAACAATAAAAAAAATTAAAATCCAGGCACCCACAGGGATTGAGATACAACTTAGGCATGCATATTTAACCCTGTTTAAAAATCACTGATTTGAGAGATAAGCCTACACTACCACAGCTAACATGACGTAGCTGATTTTCCAAGACAATGTAGTGCTGATCTATCTGACTGCAGACACCAAAAACTGAAGCGCATGGTGCAAACCTGACATGAAACAGAGCACTTTTCCATTCCACTATGCCTTTGGGGTTTTAAGGGATTACAAATCTGTTGAACATACACTTTTCCAGTCAGTGAAAATGTTTACATACCTCTGCAGGTAGTTTACATCAGAGATGAAGTCACTTTCTTAAAGGAACATCACCCTCAAGGTCTGCTCATCATTCATTACTCTTGTGAGCACTCATCCACCCATCCTCCCAACAGTGCACAAAAGGAGAAATATTTTCACTTCTCTCTGCCATTTGCTGCTTCTACTTTTATTGGCATGCTGCTCTTGAGGTCAGCTATACCTTGCTGTCCCTTAAGGTGTCTTCTCACATATTTTCTTGGAGAATTTTGCTCTCTCCATCACTGGTCTTTGTCAAGTGAGTTAGACGATCACAAACATGCTGGCATGTAGAGCACGAGCTCTCACACTTGAAAACAAAAACAAAACTCTCACGAGCTTTTCCATAGTGGGATGAGGGGCAGCAGTGATCACCTCCAGCCTGATGCTTGCCCTGGCTCCCCTCGGCCTGTGGGGATGGGACAGAGACAGGCGAGGAGCCAAGCTGAGGTAGCCACCATGCCTGGTCCCTGCAGAGCAAGCTCCCTGAGAGTCCCCCTCTGCTCCAGTCTCCCCTGCCACGTCCCCCACTGAAATGTGTTTTCTGCACGTGCACAGCCCCTCCCTCGGACACAGCTGGCAGGGTGGGGGATGTTTGGAAAGCTGGGGATGCCACAGGCATTCCTTATAACACCCACCCACTGTGGTGCACGGCCACAACACCGGTCTGCACCCACACCACTGCAGAGCAGCTGTGGGGACGCACTCTGTCTGAATCCATGCTGAATTTATCATTTTAATATGAAATACAACCCCTGAAGGCTTCTTTTAATGAGAACCTGACCATGTGTTCACCCTGGTGGGTGAATAAAATTCCATGTAAGTGAGTAGATCATACACACCAGAAAGGAGGGTTTGATCTAAAACTGGCTGAGAAATGATAGCGTGGAGTACTCACTTCACAAAGCTTCTGCACTTCCTCTGACACCAGCAATGGCAGATTGCTGCTTGAGGATTTTTCAGCACAATTTTGCCACAAGATAAGTTTTATCATCCTGTGCCAACTACTCATCTTGAAAAAGCACCTACTTTTCTCTTTACCCCTTTGAGATGTCTCCAGCTCTAGAAGCTGTACACTACTCCAGGATTGCTACGGAGTTTGCATTATTTCCTATTTCTCTAGCCCATGCTTACTCATGCAATGAATAAACACCCTTATCTCACCTTTTTCTTATAGTTTCCTGGAAAAAAAGGCTCCTCCAAATTGTCAGGATGTTGCATCACCATGACATCTGTGTTACAACGAGAATGGATTGAAGTTAATTGATTTGGGGCTAAGCTCAACCTACCCTTGCCAGGAGAGTTCTTTCTTCCAAGAGAAGAGAGATGGCTTTTCAGAGCCACCTCACAATAACTCAGTGCCCTGTCCCTTTATACCCTGGCAAGATACAGAGCCTGTCCTAAAGTCTGGACCCTGATTCCATTGTCAGTCCATGCCAGTGGCAAACAGCAGCAGAGAAATGATCCTGACCATCCTCCTGGCAGCTGTGTCATTGCTCACTCTCACTGAGCACTTGGATCTCTGTGCCTGTTCCTGATGTTCCTCCCGGAACAGATCTGACGTGTGCCCCACCATCTAAATCTCTTCATGGTAACTGATGACTCTTGAAGGTCAGTTATTCAGTGGCAAAAGAAGATGGCTTTCCTGGAGAATGATCACTCCATGGTAATCAGCAACAGGAACAGCCAGTCTCTAAAAATTCAGCTTGTCTTCCTTCAAATCCTACAGTCACAGCACCTTTCACCTGGTGTAGTATCCCTGCAGAAGACTGTCCCCAGGACAGAGCAAGGACACCCCTCCAATGTGTGGGATCTTTATCACAGACATCAAATTGTTGACTCCATGTTCCCATTCCAGAGGCTAAATCACTTCTTCACAGGTATTCACTTACTTCCTCCCCACTTCTTGAAGCTTTTCTCCTGTCATCCTTTGCTGTCTCTGTGTTTTTCACCGTGATGGCTGCAGCCTGTGCTTTTGACTGCTGTTCTTAACACAAAAAAGAAAAAAAGGCAGAAAAAGGTTCAGGTTCCATAGTTCCTTTGAAATGTGAAGCTGAGCCTGGTCACAACTTCTTAGAAATACACCACCAAGCTCTTTCTTGGTTTTACGTTGGTAGTGAGCTCTCTTCTTTCACTTTTCAGGGCTCCTTTTTGAGTTCAGTAATTTTCCTGATGTTTATAACTTTTTAAAGCCTCTGTGACTTTGCAGCGTAGTAGAAGCTTCCAGTTCAACCACAAGGTTTTCAGGCATGTCTCTGTTACCTCATCCTGCATTGTTTTTCAATTCTTTGGCCACTTTTCCCATGGGCTTTCTTTGCACTTTCCAATAATTTACTACTCAGTATTTTTTCCTTTCAGCGTTTTCCCTTCAGCCAGAAGTACCACGTGTCATGTCCAAAAGCTGCTGTCCCAACTGGATCCAACTGATATTCTTGTCCCAAGTGGAACATTAATTACACTGTCCAGAAGCATGAAGTGCTTTTTCTACGCATCCAATCTCTGTTTCAGCTTTCCCTGCCAGTCACAGATTTGTTTCTCATTTCACGTTACAATTTCCCAAAGAACTCTTCAATTTACTATTTTGCCTTCTGATTCAGGCTTTTTCAGCTGTGCAAGGCAATGACTGTGGCTCCTGGGAGTTCCTACTCCGTGTGCTTCGTGTTCTTTTGTGGCTTGGGTAAGGGCTCTGCATTTCAGCTTCTGCAGGGAGTTTCTGGTATACAAGGCCTTTTCTGGAAAATAATTTCAGCATAAAACAGGTTGGAATCTGTTTCAACAAATGAGTCTTTAACCAAGACAGAAACAATATTCTAGTGAGCAAATACATATAGGAGCAGAAAAAAGGAGATATTACTTACTTTTATTGCTGCAGCTTCTGAGAGAACAAAAGCACCTTCATACATTTTGATTTTGGTGGATTTAATGGCTACAAAATCACTTGTCAGGCTGTCAGTCCTGGATGCAGAAACTATTGAACTTCCATAAACAAAATTCATTTGGGCAAACCGATTTTCCTTTTACAAATTCTGCAGAACTCCTGCACAAAGGTTGAGATAATCCTCTTCCTTCAGCCTGTTCTGTCTTCATGCACTCGACTTAAAGCACATGAATTATCCCAGTAAAGACAACAAAACCACTGCTCTGCCTGAAGCTAGAAATGCAGCCAATGCATTTGTGAATTAAGATCTCTGAACTCACAGGCATGAAATGAGTTAAGGCAAAAAACGATTATGTACCAGTGAAAATAAGGCTGTGTAACCTCTCCTTTGTCATCAAACTGTTTATTTAATAGACCCTTAGGGAAAATAATTCCTGTAAAATAAAGTGTACACCTATTAAGGAAAAGTAAGAAATATCTTTTGCCTCTAAGCTGCTGGATATTTTGTTTTTAGAAATATAATAATGGTAAATATTGTCAATTCAGAGACAGACAATAGATCCTGAAGGTCGTCCCTTGGCAGTGAACAAAAAAACTGTAGCTCATCATTCCTCAAAATTCAGTACTAACAA
Source organism: Orthonyx spaldingii (assembly GCA_013397795.1). Taxonomy (NCBI): domain Eukaryota; kingdom Metazoa; phylum Chordata; class Aves; order Passeriformes; family Orthonychidae; genus Orthonyx; species Orthonyx spaldingii. The sequence goes on from VZTJ01002441.1 coordinate 2,012,972, forward strand.
AAGACAGTAACATTAACAACAGCAACAACAACAACAACAACTTCCTTAGCTAAATCTCCTGTTATTTTCTCAAATGTAAGAAAGAACCTCAGAGTGAAGAATGTCTGCACTGACGGCAAATTTGGACCTGTAAATGAAGCCAGGGGCTGTAAGTTCTGCCTCAGTATTTACAAGAACTCTAATCACCCTTCGTAAATTTTCTGCAATAGACAAAACATCTTAAATTGGAGAGATCATTAAAATTATGAGCACTCCTTTGTATTTGCAAGGGAGGTTTTCTCCCCAAACTCTCCAGACGTCCATGTATCTCCAGGCTTTGAGGAAGAGCTAAAAGGGGATTGCACTCTTTCCAAAATAAGTCATTTTTATCAACCCAATTGTGATTATTTTCCAAGAAGAGGACAGAATCAGAAAACCTAAAGGCAATTAGGCACTCTTTAGGGAGTTAGCCAAGAATCATCTCTAGGTTATCCTCATGAGAAATGACACTTGCTTGCCTTTTTTCTGTTATCCAGTAACATGAAACGGTTTTCAGAGAACCATCAGAGAAGAAAAGATACCACTTTATCTTGGTGCACTTCTCTGACAGCACAGACTGTTCCCTAAAATTTCCTCTGGTATATTCAGAGCAACATTCCAGCCCTGCCTAGGACAGAGCACAGCATGGTGGTGCCTTAATAAATGAGAAATAAAGACACAAGGTGTTCTCTCAACTGGAAGTTGAGCTTGTTTTTCCAATAGATTTTATTCTATCTCCCTATTCCCTTCCCTTCTCTGCAGCTTTGCCTCTCTGAAGTTATTGGCAGCATCTCTGTGCTGAGAACACAAAGAATTTCCACATTTTCACAGCCCACAGCCTGATCATTTCTTTGCAGGTGCTTCCTGAAAAGCAAATGCAGTTTTGCCTTACTTCTGATGCTTTGCCCTAACCACAAGTCCCATCAACCATATCTACATCAGATAAAAAACACACTTTGCATCATCTTTCTGTAACTCTTCCTCCTTGTCTTCAAACATTGGCAGGCTGGAGACACATCTGGTTTACATCCAACCTTTTCCATACATCTTAATATTAGACCACGAAATGTTTTCAAATATTTAGGTATTATCTATGCAAAAGTCACGTAATTTTTGGTGCAGTTAAATTAATAAATAGCCATGTAAATATAGAGGTAAACCAGAAAATTAGGCAAGCACAGTAATCAAAAGTCTGATTAAAGCATGTGTAGATGAACAGAGAAACGGTCTTGAAGAGTCCCTTCAAAGTGGGGGGATTTACAACATCACCAACATAACTTGTCATTTACTGCAGATAGTGACAATATTAAAAATCAATCACAGACAATTTAGAGCCTCAGAACATGTCTGAGCTTTGAGCAGGGACTCTGCAAAGGGGATGAAAGGCAATGGGTGGTAGCATCTCCCCGTTGTGATTTGGGTTATTTGGTTATTAACTACACACATCTGCCACGTGCCTTCCCTCCATCTGCAAACTCCTAAAAACATCTCTGCCTTTCATAAGTGGAATTCACTTATTTTTAGATTTTCCTCTGAGCTACATCAGCCAGCCTTTGAAATGAAAGCCAAAGCAAAATGAGATGAAGAAAGAGCCACGGTTCACAAAGCATTAAGCAATCAAGCATGACAAAGTGTCACCTGCCCTCAGCGCACTCTGTCTGCTGCCACTGGAAGGACGAGCCCCTCGCTTCCAAAGGCTGAGCCATGTATTTCTCCTGTTGAGGAATTGTGACCTCACTCTGTGTGTAATCAATGACTTTTGTTATTGCTTTGATTGAATGCTTCGTAGCGGATGTCCCCAGTTTCCCCTTCAGTGCTGAGACCTGAAGGACGTTCCCATTCCTGGCGTTTTTCACCCATTTTTGTGCTGCTTGTAAACTGCTGCAATTGCGTGCAAACGTTGTCAGGAATGAGTTGGTGACAGATGATCCTGGCATGGAGCAGAGGGACTAATAACCCCTCAAGGTCCCATTCAGGATCTGTGGCGGGGTTTGATGGTTCTGTGGCAGGCAGCACTTTAGTTAAATGGTGTTTTTTCTCTGGGCAATCCACCCACTATGGAAAAATCTGTATATTCGATGTAATTTTTTGTTGTTTTGCTTCCCTTTATTATATTGTCCATCTTAAACATTTTTTATCATGCACTAACCTTAACCCTGACTCAAAAACTGCTTGGATGTAAGCAAATTTAATCCCATTAAAATCACTATGACTATCCACACATAAAACTATACAGATGATTTAATAGGTTGCTGAATGACAGTCCCGAGTCCCATTAGGCCTAAATGTTCCCTGAGAGCCCAGACTCACAGACACTTACGCATATTCTTAAAAATAAACACAGATACCCGCACACAAGCAAAGGAAGGAAATATTCATAGCCATGTTTTGAAACATGCACACCTGCAGAATTAGAGCCTGCCTTAAAGACCTTCCCCACCTGGATTTGAGATATGATAATCGACTCATGCAAATGAACCGACACCATAAAACTATTTATTTCACTTTCCAGGTGACACAACTAGCAAGTGCAACTTTAAAATGAACTTCTCCAAGTTTTAAAGTCAGTATTAAAATATTGTCAGGCTCCAGGTGGAGGTCATTCCCAAACAGGCACAGATTCTATGGGCATAAGTCTGTACAGGCACTTCAAAATAATCATCCCTTGTAAGGGATTCCTTCCCGAGCTGTGCAGAGTTTATAACTTGTTTTATTAATATTGTAAATCATCACTTCACTTTTTTAATTTCAAAACTGTTTTTAACAATATATACGACAGCCTCAGGGCAAACCTCTCTCTTGGAGGCACGCAAACTTCGCTAGAATCACGAAGGGTTAGGCAGGCGTAGCTTCAAAGGCAGATTTGGGACCTATAACATTAATTCATCCACCAAATGGAGCTCCAAAATCCATTAAGGAAAAATAACTGGTAACCATCTGTCTTTATTCATCAGGCTGAAAGCAGTTAATCAAACCTAGTGGACATTTTTACTTTCTTCTTTCTCTCTCAACAGCTTTGAACACAGATGCAGCCTTTCCATAATTAAGCTGAGCATAGTAGCTCCTAGACAGATTAATTCTGGAGAGCTTGTCAAAAATGTCACATGGCAGACAGGTTCTGTGTCTTGTCCCTGGGATTTCTGGGATTTTTATATTTATATCTACATATATGGGCAGATTCAGAACACAGTTATTAAAATTAATAACCCTTTCTAGTTCTTAACCCATTCTCTGTAATGTGGTAGAGTTTTTATCTCTCTGTTAGGGATGCAAGTCAGGATAGCGCCTCAGCAGTGAACAAATGTCTCCAGGAACTGAGCTGAAATATGGGATGCAAGTGGGCACCAGGAGGGAGCTACTTTTGCTCACCACTGAGCCACACTTGTAACTGAGGGGCAAAAAATTCTGAAAACACATTGACAGTGTTCTGAAACAACATAAAGGTGTCCCAGGTTACAGGAGTTCTAATCTAACAGGCTGGAATATCATTAAATAGCTCGTGCCTAAGGGCTATTCCAGACACGTGCTTTTAGGAAAGTTCTCAGCCAGTTTCTATCAACTTTAAAAGGATACACACAAGTATCCAAGGAGACTTTTAGTTCTCAATTACTTTTAACAATGAGCTCATATGTGGGTTTGATTCCCTTTTTCTGAGTTCTAACATTTTAAAGCACAGAGCATCTCCAATTCTTAAGGATTTTATGTTACCTGTTAAATATTATGTTTTTTCAATTTAAGCCTACAGTCAAATTTATGGACTGAAGCTAGGATTTAAAAGTACCTAGGAGTAATTTTTGCTTCCTTTGAACTGGGTTTTTATTTTTAAAGAAAGTAAAAGATCACGTCAAATACATCTTCATGCTGATAAAATACGAATTTCAACGCAACTTAAAAGTTTAAAGTTGAAAAGTTTTTGCCCTTACAACTGGTTACAAAGATGAGTCAATTAGCATTACATTTGATAAAATAGTGCAGCTTGAAAATGAGATGTGTCAAATAATGAGAGATAGTCCCAGAGAAAGCCACTCAATGACTGTAGCAGAGAGACAGGCAGAAGATTTTCGAAGAAGTCCTTAAAACTGGACCACAGGAAGTACTGGGGGAAATCAGTAGATATTGATCAAACTTCACTGGTAAAATCCAAACTAAATCAAAAAAATTTAGGTGGAATATGTTTGTATCCTTAGGAGTATAATTTTCCTTTCCTATGTTTAACTGCTGGTAACTGATTCATCCCTCAGTCTTCTGTCCCCACAGCTACTACATTCAAAATGACAAATGGAAATGAGGCACCCAACTACAGCTGGAAAAGTGGGAAAGAACTAAGAACCTCTAGATACCTGACTCTACAGCAGAAAATAGATGAGAAAGGTATTTTGAAGAAAAACTCTGCTGGCACAATCTCTCTTTCAATGGCACTTCTTTCCATCAGGAATATTTAAGCACTTAGCTGTCATAAGTCCTCCAAGATGGAAATACCACTCCCACAGAACACATCAACGAACTGAAGCAGAGAGATCATCTTCTAATACGTGAAAAATCCCAGCTGAGAACTCCTGGGCTGTGGCTCTCAGTCCTGTGCTCACGTACACAGGGATCATCCTGATGGGAAGTGCTCTTGGAGCACACAAAGGCTACGCCCCATCAAATAACACTTTACAGACATCACAACAGCTGAGAATTGTGTTGTAGATGCTGATACAGAATTTCTCTGGAGAATGAGGAAAAGTAGGAAGATGCCCAGCTGAGAAAATCCAAAGTGGGCAGCGGAGACTGGAAGGGCTCATCAGAAAGGTGTCAGCACCTCTCCGAATCAGAGAGAAGTGTAAGAAATGTTCACATGTGTACATATGTAAATGGACAGATACAGGTGGGGAAAAAAATACTTTTATAGAGAAAGACTAGGAAAGAAGATATTACTAATCCATGGGAATCATGCCAAAAACATGAATAAAAATGTTATTGTATGAAGATTTTGCCCATGGCCAATTGGTAACTATGACACACCTGGCCTCAGTGTTGTGATTCAGAGAGTGTTCCCTACACACAAGATAATCCTCTTCTATCTACTTTATCTGATGGTATCATCCTCACTTGGTTCATTTCTGTTATCAGAAACAAAATTTCAGCATTGATCAATCCAAGCACAATTACTGAAGATAAATAAATTAAAGTTTAAAAATGACAGGAGCTTAAAAATTCTGAATGTGAAGCTCTTCCTACTCTTTTGTTGAAGGCACAGATTGTTCAAACTTGAACCAACTTGCCATCAAAACAAGTCTCAAATCCAAGATCTTCAGTGAGGCACGAACTGTACCTGCATTGCAGCAGAGGCACTTTGAGCTAGAATTTATGGACAAAGCAGCAGTGAGATGCTAATCCAGGTGAGGTTCCTTACAGGGTACTGTTCTGCAGAATTGCTACAGGTTCAGTCCTGAGCACTGCCTGAGTTTCACAATGCTGGGAAGGATTCTTTGCACTCCACTCTTACCTTTTCTGCCACATTTCACACTTCTGCCTTGAATCCAAGTCCAGTCAGGAGCTGAGGGGGACCCTGCCACCCACTGTGTCCCTTCTGAGAACAGAAGTTCCATGCAAAACTCTGGATTTAACCAACAGAGGTCAGAGAGGAGATACCTCACAGATGGGAAAAGCACAAAGCTGAGTCTCAGATGAGTATTTTTAAGGGCTAAGAATCATAGAATCATTTAGGTTGGAAAAGACCCCTTAGGACCCCATCGGATACATGACAGAAATTGGTAACACTGGGGTCTTTAAAACTGGAACTTTATACTCTGTGAAATTTTGTGAGCATGTTAAACAGCTACTGCAACCTCATGAGGCTAAAGCACAATCCAGCCTTGTACACACCTGCACAAACAGGAATGCATTCAACAAATTATCCACGAAACTGAAAGTTCACATTTACAGTTATGCAAAACAGAAAATTAAGAGGAAAATACAAAGATTTCTAATGAAAAGGGGAGAAGTGGCAACAATTATTTTCATCCATTCTTTTGAGTGCCATCACATGCTTGGGTTTGTGCTGCTATAAATATGTCCTTGTGTAATCTCTAAAATCTCTAAAATGCCAGAGAACACCAAAAGCTTTTATAAAACCAGTATTTAAAGTAAAGGATCTTGAAGACTTAGATGACTGGTGTTAAAGGTTTACATTTGGTACCTCACCTGCTAGAGAACAGTTCAACTACTAAAAGAGTCAAAATTGGACAGCTCCATCACCCAGAGACTCCAGAAAGTGCAGCTGAAATACAACAGTCATAACTCCAAGGCTGCAGATGCAGTCACAGAACACGTGCACCAGAGGGGAAAAAATTAGTCTGACAACCTTTCTTGAGGTACTAAACAAGCAAGAGGCACTAAACAAGCTCTAGCTACCACATGTGAACTATACTCTGTAACATTCACATACATAGGTTTAATTTAGCCTTAATTTAGACAGTAAATACTCCTCTATTTATTCCATAAAGGAAGAAAGCAAATTAAAAGTTTGTAACCCACAGCATCTTCTTTCCAAGATATCAGTCCCTCATAACCACTTCAGCTATTATGGCCAGAAGCACCAAGAAGCCAACTTGTTAAAGAAATTCACTAACTCAAATAATCTGATAATTCTAAGAGGTGTGAATTATGGAATACAAAAATGATGTAATATTGCACCAAGACTACCCACAAAAACTGGATTTGGTGGCAGCAGGTATTAACTGAGATCCCTTTTTAACAGGAGAAGGAGCCCTGCCTCCTTGGACTGCTTCTTTATGTACCAGAGATAATGAGGGAGTTTCCAACCAAAATGGGAGGAATGTTTGTAGCCTGTTCTCACAAGGGACATCCCAACTTTGAAATTCTCTCCCAGTTAATAAACTTCAGGACACGAGGGTAAGTCCATCATGAACAAAACCCTTCCTAACAAGGCAAAAGCAGTGACCCATGTGCACACAAGACGCAGAGAGTTTGGCTGTATAATATATTCTTATTGACACTTCCAAACTCTGAGTCATTTTGGTTTCTCAACTACAGTTATGGAAGGCATTTTCTTCATAAACAGATAAAACATGATGGGAGGTGGGATGGTTCTGCCTGATAAGCTAATAATGTGCATGCTGTTTAAGTGTGATTAACTGCCTGCTTGAGTTGATGCCTGTTCCCAGCAGAGATTACCTTTATTTATGGCAGGAGGGAAAGGAGCCAGGACCAAAACTACACGAGAAACACAAATGGTGAAATCTGCTGGCTTTGCTATAAACAATATGGCACTGAAGGGATTCTCACTGGCCATTCAAACTGCTTTCACAGGCTTCTCCAGAGCAATTTTTAAAAGAGAAAAGGAGCTCAGGCAATGAAAAGTCAAAGACTTGGGGAGAGAACTGCACCAGACAATATTTTCTCTTGGAAAGTGTTAAAACGACGACTCTTAAACCAGGCCTTCTTTGGAACAATTTTTATTTTTTTCTGTGTGGTAACTTGAAGATTACATATTCGACTTGAGAAACCTTCATTATACAAGAAAGCCAATTACTAGAACATGTTGTTCCTCTAAGTCATCTCGAAGAACATTTCAGCTTATACAGTTTGTCCATAATTCTTTTGATGTTTGATTCTTCCATGTTCCTGTGAGGAAGAATTAAGCTGATGTATGACTGGTATTAATCCAGTGTTTTCCACTGGCACAAATTCTGTTTCTATGGGCTGGATACTCTCTGAAAGACATTGAAGCAGCACTTCAAGTGCAAAGCTCATTCAGATTTGTTTCACCATAAGAATCAAAGAAAAAATCAGATATTTCAAATCCCTGGTTATTCAGATCTGGCTTCTCCTTCAAAAGTAGCAAAAATTCAAAATTAGTTATAACCAGATGCTGGACCCACAAGTTCTGCCACAGGGAATGAAAATTAGGAGCAAGAATAACTCGCAGTAAATTACTGTAAGTTATAGCACCCCTCCAGTTGAATAGATCCCACTTTGAACACCCTCCTTGTGTTACCATTCCACGAAAAAATATGTCCAAATAAGACTATGGAACAGAAGAAAAATGCATGTCATAACTATCTCATCTTTGTAACTTCAGTAATTTTGTCCCATTTTAGAGTTATTGGATTTATTTTGCTATGACCAAGTGCTTTGAACCTTCAAAATTTTTGGTTCTGAACAAGCTCCTTTTAAAGGAAAACTCAGGCTTGTGTCAGAATCTCTTATTTTGAAATAGCTCTGAATAGAGTCCCACATCAGGCCATGATACAATGCTTATGAATTCTGAATTCTACAATCATTAGTTTTGTGGAACAGAATAAATCAGGATCAAAGATACACAAGAGTGTGGTGCTTTTGTAAATACCAAGATACCATTAAGGAAGCCTTTTGGAGGTTACCTCGCTCAAGCACAGCTGAAGCAAGAGATTTTGTCTTTTTTTGAGTTTGTTTTCCCCTACTTCAAACTCTTACCTAATCTTTCCTCTGCAAAATTATGTAATTTTTGGAATGTTTTCAAGGTCATTACAGAACTAAATGGTAGCAACATTTTTTAAGCCAGGGTCTGTTCTGGTTTTTTGCAGTTCTAAGTGCCTGGAAATGGGAGACCACTGCCTAGACCTTGAACAGAGAACCAGGAATATGAAAGCACCAGGAGTGTGAAGATGGAAAATATTTCCTCAGCAAATGCACTTCCTTTCCCCCTCACCAAATATATTTGCCACTGAGAAACCCACAGAAAAGCTACAACAAATTCAGGCCCTGGTGTTCTTGCTGACACGTTTTTCTCATCCTCACCACCAGTGTCTGCAGACTTCTTACACACACACAGAAAATTAGCACAGTACAAAATACGGATTAATGAACACATTTTGCCTTGAGTTTGTTCTGCATATGGCATCTACAGCACATGATTAGCTGCCTGTGAAGCTGAAAGATCCCTTAGATCCTTCCAAAAGATCAAAGTAGTCCCATCAACTGGGTGTTCAATTATTAGTGTCAACGATTCATAACAGACCAACCTCATCTTGCTTTTGCTGGAGGGTAAGATTTCTGTAAACCTATGGATAGTTGAATTAAATTATAAATTACCACAACAGGGAAGCATTTCCTTGTCATTAGTGTGGTAAATAAGGGCATCTGGATGCACATCAATCACACTTGAAACTGAATCAGACAATTACTGAAATGTAAGTGTGTAATTACCTTCTGAAATAGCTGCCTATTGAAAATTTAGAAGACTTGCTTTAAGTAACAGAATCAAAGACATTCAGCTCTGCTGCATTCCAAAACCTATCCTCCCCTACTCTGAGAGCAAAAACATCTGTGAGAGTATTTTGAATTATATTTTGCTAGTCTTTCGTAAGACATTTCTTAACATACTAACTTTTAAAGTATATAATCCTTTCAGGTACAAAGAGGCTCAGTCCTTGAGCCCTCACAGTCCACTGTGCCTCCTCTGCAATACTGAAATTGTTAATAAAGTTACAGGATGAGCTAAAGCCTGGCTTTTACTTCCACAGTGCTGCAATTACATTGGATAGCATCACCTTGTACTGCTAAGGACCAATATCAGTGCATGTTATGCAAACAGATACCCACACCTCAGAACATCAGGTAACACATCAGGTCAAATTACCACTTAAAAAACCACGCGGGGCTTAAGGGAGCTTAAGATCAGTATCACAGGAGCAAACACTGGCTTCAGACACCTGGACTGAAATGCGTAGGAGTGGGTGCGTCCCTGCAGACTCTGTTCAGCTCCATGGAGGTTATGAAGATTAATATATACTCATTCTAAAAGCTAGGTTATTGATGTGCCCTGCAGGGTACACAGAGAGACACACAGACCACAAACAGCAATTTGTCATCAAAGTAAAAAGGGAGAACCAGGTTATTCTCAGTCCTGTGCTCAACCATTCACTTATCCCAAAATATGCACACTTTCTTCCCTTCCCTTAAGTGCTACTTCTGGAAATAGGATAATCTACATTTTTGAAGCATTACAGAATGGAAAAGAAGTCAATTTCTGATGGCTCCACAGAATGCATGCATCACTTCCTACTGCTGAATGGACAACTCAGAATCAAGCTTGCTCCTTAAGAATCTTCACAAAAAGAATTCAAAGCATTTTCAGTGTCTTTTATAGCAATGATTTTTTCATAATTAAGGCCCTGAAGATGACCACAGTGCAACCCACCCCGAAAACCCAAGTTAGCCAAGGCATGAACACCAAGCCTAGATTGTTCTGCCCTGTGAAGGAAGGCTGACCTGTGCCAGCCTGTTGTTCACACCACACAGAGCACACGTGTGGTGTGAGATTCCTCGCTGGTAACTAAGCCCTGACATCAAATACAACACTGACATTAATGATGTCGGCCCTGCAGCAGTGCTGCATCAGCACCGTGGTACAACAGCACCCTCTCTCAGGGCACAGGGATTATCTGAACATGGAACTGCAGAAGGAATCATCCAGACACTTTAAGTAGCTGGTCTAGCTGGCAACTGCTTGGTATTTTCACCCCAGCTATCTTTTGGGGTGAAACAGCCAAAGTTTGAGCAGTTTGTACCTTCTGAAAGCTGACTGCACCCTCCTACACCCACACCCCAGGCCAGAGCTGCTCCCTCCTGCACAGCCTTGAGCAGAGCTGCCTCGAGCAAATGAGGAGGGACAGAACCCTGTGAGCAGGGACAGCATCACATCCCCCTCCCTCCATGGGTTCTTCACTGGGTCTTACTTCTGGACATGCATGAAAAGGAACTTGTTAGCCACAGGTTAACATTCACCCCCAAATCCACGCTCAAGATGATCCCAAAACTATAATAAAATGGAGATTTATTTTTTGACAGTATAGAAAGAATTATATAACAAAGCCCACATATCTTCAGTGCAACATAAAAATCTTCCTTCGCCCACGGATCTCAAAATACTCTGCAAACAGTCTGACCCTTTGCAAGACTTGAATAGAGGCTACTTTCCATTTTGTGAATTCTTGCTTTGATAAGGAATCCACTACTCCCTGCACCTCCTTCTAGTCACGACTAAAATGTTTATAAAGTCGTATCTCCCAAAGTGAGCACAGCAGAATTAGATTAGGAAAATGATATAAAGCAACTGCTCGGATGAACAATTCAGTGAATGGTGTTCACTGAGCACTAAATACAATTAATACTGAAATCCTTTTCCTTTCTCAGTGTGGAAGAGATAGGCTAAGTCTTTCCATTACTGGAACTCATAGGAAGAAACAACTAGAAGCACCTTGGATATTCATCTCCACATCACCAGACACTTCCACCAGCAACACTGTACAGTCAACAGGTGCCCTAAGAAGTCAGTGCTAACATTTTCTAAGGGTGCAACTTGCACACTTCTCTGAGCTCTTTAAGCTCGAGACAGTTGATTTCCTGGTTTATTAGTATTTTTACAGCAGCTCCCATTTGAGCATCAGAAACACAAATGAAACCAGCACGACCACAACCTCGGGCAGGGAGGAAGTTCAATGACACCTTTGTCACGGAACACAAATCAATGTTCTGAAGGTCACTAAGGAAACCCCTGTCAGAGCCAAGTCTAAAACTCAGACTAGCATTTTTATCCATAACACTGTCCTCTTTGAAAAATATCCCAGTCTAATCTAGATTGAATGTTTGGTTCTAATTTTGAACATTACAATTCTAATTCCACTCACAATGTAGGTTCTGTTTTCACCTCTTTAGTACTATTTTAACCAAATGGTTTTATATGTTTTAATAAGGCCATAAACCTGGTTGGTTCTACCTAGTTCTAAATTTTGTTCTCTCATTGCATTATTCAATGAAAAAAAAAAATCACAATTGAGTAATACCTAAAAGAAATCAATCAAATAATAAGAAAAGAGTAAGCTAAGGTTTATTTTTCCAGGTGAAATATTGCCCTGCTTCCTGAAATAATTCTGCTGGCACACATTGTATTTTGATGACAAAAATAATTTTACTAGCTAAGTATTTTAAATTGCAAAGGAAACCAGATGAACTAACACACTATGAAAGAATAATTAATTATTTCATTGCTCATTCTTTCTAACTTGCACTATTTACAGCAGCTGCTTATTTCACTGATTTAAGGATTCCTTTGCAGCCCATTTCAGGTTCATTGTGGATAACTCCCACTTACACTGCAAATCCTTCTGTCGTGGCACATCTTGTCCTAACGCGCAATTCAAGGCATCAATGCAATCTCTTCAAGTGACTGCAGCACAGTCTCATTCCCTGCATGCTGGGATACATGCAAGGCATGCTCCCAAAAGCCTGGATCTCTAAAGAGAGAAGTAGGGTTTACATGGTTTTTTTAAAGAGAGGCACAATCTCAGGACAAATGTTCTACCATACATGAAGTAAAACTGGAAGTCAGTTTATTTGATGGCAAAACAGAACTTATGACACATTCAGAAAGTCCATAAAACCTTAGGAAAAGCAGAATCTCGTAGGAAATGAAAAAGCAGTAATAAATGGGTTGTGCAATACTGAGATCCGAGAGTGTCAAGCCTTAACATCAGATCTGCCAGTGTAAAATGAGGACAACATTTACCCAAAGCTTTCATAGATGTCACTGTTTTGAAGGAATGAATGTTCCTCACTATTCTCTGAAGCCAAAAAGGACAGGTCACTATAATGAGAAATAAAACTGATAGTGGCTTAAGAGAGCATCTTTACAGTATCTAAACTACAGCCTTATTATAGTCATAATATTCATAATTATGAGATAACCTGACACGACTCACTCACTGTAGATGAGAGAGCAGGCAGAGAGCAAGATAAAGCAGAAAGTACAGAGAGGTGTCTCAATCCTGCAAATTGCCCTGCACAGACACATCACAAAGTCCAGAGGACAAACACCATCCTGAGGTCAACAGCTGCCTGTTCAAACACAGGGATTTACTCACACAACACGGAGTGTGAGGTCACTGTTCAGACAGCACAGAGCTCTGTGAGCTGTGAGGAGAAAGTGGCTGAACATGGAGTTTCCATCCCTGGAGATGTTCAAAGCCAACAGAAACCCGTGGAACCCCTCTGGCTGAACCTGCTTTGTGCAGGGGGTTCCACAGGGCAATATCCTTCCAACCTCAGCTATTCTGTGTTCTTTCAATATTCCATTCAAACACAATCTCTTTGCTCAAAAGACAGACACCAAGTGCTAAAATCCCAGTAAGGCTCCTCAAAGGTAAAAAAACTTTGTGTCTGCAGATCTCAGGGAAAGTTCAGGACTCTTCTGGACTTTGCAGGTGATTGAACACTTGGGAAAACATTCTCAAAACCTTCATCAAGATGGTGCATAAATCCCAAAGGCACCTGCAGCCATACAGAATCCTTATATTTCGTATTTAGGAATATGTAAGTGATTTTTCTGCTTGTGAGCTAGAATTCTCATACCTCTCTGAACACACCATTGATTATATGTCTGGATGGTATCTTAGGGGATGCCTCAAGGCTGTTTCAAACTCACTCTCCTGCTGTACAGACGGGAGACAGGGGAATCAGCTATGACTGAGGGATGTCCTCCAAGCCAGACACTCTGCACATCTCCACTGGTGCAGCAGCTCTGTATAATCAGGTACAGCACCAGCTCCATCTTGAAATTGTTATTTAAGAGTCCCAGAGGTTCACCAGCAAGAAATCATTGCTAAAAGAAAAAAATCTTCAGTACTTACAGAATTCTTAGAATGTTTAGTTCTAATTCTTGCCAGCCATCAATCAAAAATATAATAGAGCCTACTGCAACTACTTCTGTCAAGGTTCTGCAAAACAGAAACTTGCGGGGTTTTAAGTAGTTTTGACACTGAATCCACTCTCTGGCATTCCCCAAGTGGCTCAGTTCTGCAAATGAAAAATGGAATACACCACAAGCCAGGCTGTGATCATGTAATTCTTCATTGTTTTCCTATTACGGCTCTCTCTCGCAGACAGCTGGGGCTGCTGATGCTGAACTCAGGAGCAGTTCTGCTGCAGCCAGGCAGTGCTGTGCACTGTCTTCCCACTGCCAAAAACATCTCAGCCTCTGCCTGGGGCACTGCAGCCTCCTGTGAGTGTGTTCCACAGTTCAGGCTCACAACAAATGCAGCAGGATGTGGAACAGCCACTTTCACCCAGGGAGTTGCTGTGAGGGCACAGCTCTCCCAGACACAGTGGGACATCCGAAGGCAGCTGTGGTACCCTCAGAGCACCATGGAATCACAAAGCATTAAGGCTGGAAAAGACCTCCAGGATCATCGAGTCCAACCTTTGACCCAACAACACCTTTTCAACTAAACCACAGCATTGCCATGTCCAGTTGTTTCTTGAACACCTCCAGGGCTGGTGACTCCAGCTCTTCCCTGGGCAGCCCATTCCAATGCTTGACAACCCTTCCCATGAAATGTCCAACAGGAAGGCCAGAAATTCCCCTGTCCACCCAAATTGCTCAGGGCTCAAGGGCTCCTCAGCCTCTTGAGTGTCCCAGACCCCTGCAGAGCCCCACATCCCTGGGATGACACCTGCAGGCACTCCCTGAGGGAATCACAAAATGGTTTGTGTTGGAAGGGACCTTGAAGATTATCCAGTTCCAACCTCCTGCCATGGCAGGGACACCTTGCGGTATCCCAGGTTGCTCCAAGGCCCATCCAACCTGGCCTTGAACACATCCAAGGATGGGGCAGCCACAGCTTCTCTGGGCACCCTGTGCCAGGGCCTCCTCACTCTCACAGGGAAGAATTTCTTTCTCATATCCAATCTAACTCTACTCTCTTTCAGTCTGAAGCCGTTCCTCCCTGTCCTGTCACTACACGTCTTGCAAATAGTCTTGCCCCATCCTTCCTCTAAGTTCCCTTCAGGTACTGGAACGCCACAATTAGGTCAACCTGGAGCCTTCTCCTTTCCAGGATGAACAATCCCAGTTCTCTCAGGCGGGAGCAGCTCTGCAGGTGGGGTCTCACCTGAGCGGGGCAGAGGGGCAGAACCGCCCCCTTCCCGGCTTCCCACGCTGGGGGATCAGCCCAGGGCAGGTCCAGCTCTCCCCCACAGCACCCCCGAGCCTTTCTCCCAGGGCTGACCCCTGCTCATCCCCATCCCGGACGGATCCCGGGGGCTGCGGTACAAACAGCGGGACGGGAAAGGCTCCGAATTCACCCACAACCCTGGAGCCCCTCTTTCAGAGCGCCTCGGGCTGCAGGGGGAGGGGAGCAGCAGCACCCTCCCGGCACATAAACCCACCCAGGCCGGGTGTCCCCGCCGCCATCTCGGCCCCGCCCGGCATTTCCCGGGATCCGGCACCGCCCCGGGAAGCGCGGCCGGAGCGGGCGGGGACGGCACCGGGACCAGGACCGGCACTGGGACCAGGACCGGCACCGGCACCGCAGGTACAGGGGGACCTGGGACCGGGGGAGACACGGCTCCAGCGCAGGGCTCCCTCCCCTCCCCTCCCCGGGAACGGCGATCCCGGCGCGGAACCTCCTCCTGCCGCCCCGAACGGCTGCAATTAAAGCGTGAACGGGATCGATTAATAACTACGGCAGTGTGCGCCGATGCCAAACCGCGGGATGGTTTTAATGTGTTTGCGATGTGTCTTACAGGTCGGTTCCAGCACACAGTGCCAAAGGAAAGAGAATGGAGGAAGGAAACGCTGCCAAGGAAAGAGTCCTCGTTACTGGAGGAGGGGGTTATTTTGGCTTCCGGTTAGTGCGTTAAGTAGTTATCACATACAGGAATAAATGTAAGAGGTTGCTGCTGGGGAGGCAGCAAAATCCATCTGTAAAAGGGAAACCTGTGGGCCTGAGACACCTGATCCAGCTGATCCTATCTTCTGGTTCATCCCGGGTCTCTGTTACTCTGTTTCCAGAGGCTGCAAGCAGCGCTGTCATCCCGATTCCAAATGTCAGGCATCAGCTGCCTCGCAGGCATTTACCTGTGTGGTCACCTCTGTAGGGGGGTAGGATCACCATCGTCAGCCTGCTCTGAAGGACAAGCCTACACCTGTACACACATTTTTCTTTTGACCTGCAAATAGTTACACATGTGCTCTACAGATTAGCAACTCCAGCTGAACTCTCAGAAGTACATTATTTTCATGAACAGTGATGGTTTAGGATTAGAGTTGTTAATAAGGTGCACATTTCAGTGAAATCCTTTCTCCCTTGCTGTAGCTGGTTCTGCAGGTCATGTAAAGAAAAAATCCTATTTTGAGCCCTGGACTATTACTGCTTACAGAGGGAGAGAGATCACAGTCAGGACCAGAAAATAAAGTAAATGTCAAGTCAGGGCACAGGAAAAAAAAATCTCAGAATATGCCTATCTGAGTTCTGTTTGGATTTTTCCTCCACTCTCATCCTCTTAAAGCACAATAGACACAAAAATGTAGGAAAGGGGAAGAAAAACACCAGTTATACTTTGTGTCAATACCTGTGACTTGGAGTAAAATGTAGACACGTACAAATATTCATAGCAGCTTAGAAGCATCTCTCACACTCCTCCATAAATTTCAAACATAACAGCAAAAACCTGTTGACAGAATTGGGGTGGCACAAAAGCAGTAATATAAAACAAGTAAGGCTTTTTAAAATATTAGCAACAGTTGCACATCTGAAAGTTGCTGTTGCTGATCTGAAAGGGACAGAACTTCAGTTAATTCTCTTCAGAATTCTCGTTCACAGCAGTTCTGCCTATTTTTCCTTTTTTTTTTTCTCCAAGTATTGATGGATTGTAAGAAATTAATTCAGTACCTGAACTATCACTGCTGAATCTTCCCTATATATATGGCTGAGTATTTAAAAGACACCCATCTGAAAAATAATCAGCATGAAAAGGTTTAATGGTCTCCTCTCCCTCCCAGGTGAAACGTTTCATGCTCCATGGTGCTGTATCCTAACATAAGGTTTCTATCATGTTCTAGTTTAGGTTGTGCCATATATCAAAAGGGAGTCGATGTGATTCTCTTTGATGTCGTGAAGCCACTTCAGACTGTGCCAGAGGGAATAAAGTTCGTGAAGGGGGATATCTGTTGCCTGTCTGAAGTGGAAGAAGCTCTCAGAGATGTAATCTGCGTATTCCATATCGCGTCCTATGGAATGTCTGGCAGGGAGCAGCTGAACCGAAAACTTATAGAAGATGTTAACGTGAAAGGAACAGAAAATGTCATCCAGGCCTGCAAGAGCAGGGAAGTGTCGAGTCTGGTTTATACAAGTACCTACAACGTGATATTTGGAGGCCAGATCATAGAAAATGGGGACGAGTCCCTGCCTTACCTACCTCTGCACCTTCACCCTGATCACTACTCCCGAACGAAATCTGTGGCTGAGATGAAGGTGCTGGAGGCAAACGGTGCTGAGCTTGGAAACGGGAGAGGTGTCCTAAGGACCTGTGCTCTGCGCCCAGCAGGGATCTACGGGCCCGGGGAGCAGAGACACCTTCCAAGAATAGTCAGCTACATTGAAAGGGGACTGTTTAAATTTGTGTATGGAGACCCTCGGAGCCTGGTAGAGTTTGTACACGTGGACAACCTGGTCCAGGCTCACGTCCTTGCCTCTGAGGCCCTCAGAGCCAGCAAGCAGCACATTGCTGCAGGCCAGGCCTATTTTATTTCAGATGGCAGGCCTGTAAATAACTTTGAATTTTTCCGACCGCTGGTGGAAGGTTTGGGTTACAAGTTCCCAACCCGACGCCTTCCTCTCTCCCTTGTCTATTTCTTTGCATTCCTTACTGAAATAGTTCATTTTCTTGTAGGGCGCGTCTATAACTTCCAGCCCCTCCTCACTCGCACGGAGGTTTACAAAACTGGTGTCACACATTATTTCAGCATGGAGAAGGCCAGGAAAGAGCTGGGCTATGAGCCCCAGCAGTACAGCCTGGATGAAGTGGTGGAGTGGTTTAGATCCCAGGGATGTGGACCAAAGCCAAGGACTTACACCATGATGCATTTGGTTAGGGATGGAGGACTGCTTTTGGTGCTGATTGCTGTGCTGGTCTCATGGGTTCCATCTGCAGCGACATTTTCACTCTGAAAGATGAAATGCTGAGGACAGAATTTAGTTATGTTCTCTGCTTACCCTTGGTTTTGACAGACAGGTAATAAAAGATTTAAATAAAAATACATATTTGTGTGATTCAGGTAAATAACAGCTTTACCCCCAGGAATGGAACTGCTGAGTAAAAAGGTGTAATTTTATATATATACTTTCTCTTCAAAGTAAAATTGATCAGATCACTAACAAGATGAAGCTCAGTATTACTGCAAACACCATTTTATTCTCAGGTATAACAGCACAATACAGTGAATGGAACAAATGTCCTAAGGCTGCCTCTTCCTCCCTGATGGGATTATACTCCTGGTCCCTACCCTTTATTCCTAAAGAGTTTGTGCTACATGATCCAGAGGAGAATAAACTTACTCTTTGATCACATTCCAAACCCCAGTTCTGTTTCCCAGCTTGGATGTATATATGCCAAACCAAGATTAACTGATAAACTGCTAGACAATAAACAAATGGGGTTTTTTACATGAATGCATTCTGATGTGCTTTCCTGAGTTAACTTCGTGATATCTAATGACATTTCTGGAAAATGCACGGTGGTTAAATCTAAATTACAGCAAAATGCTTATAGCACCATAATTTGTAGATTTTTCTAACAGTAAAATAATGCCTGTTTAAAATGAGTGAGGTAGCTGAAGTGCATTCATAAATAAAACCTATGATTTTTTCCTAGCATTATTCAATGGTTAAACAAATAATTAATCAAAGACATTTGGTAAGTGATCGCATTCACGTTCCACTATTTGTAAAACATTTTTAGCCTTTAATCATATTTCTTTAACACCTGACACCATCTGAATAGAATTTCAGCTTTGTAATAGGAAGAGAAACACTTGCTACAAGGAAACTCATAATTTTGTGGAATTTTAAGAGTAGAATATAAGACTAAGTACAGGTCACTGCTGTCCCAAGCAACTCTGTCAATTTAATACAGAAACTGAGAAACTTCACCGCAAATGTTAAACACAAAATTGTTTTCCTTTAACTCATCAGCATTACAGCTTCTGTACCCCTTGATAAAAGCAGAATCCTTTAAGAATTTAAAACTTCTCTTTAAACTTTTGTCTTTCCATTTTAATAGCTGAAGCTACACTCACCTTAAATTAACAGTAACTTCCAGATACTTCTGTTAAACTCTGCTGCAATTGAAATGGGGAAGTAAAGAAGAAGCAGGGAGTAGTTCCAACGCACTGTTAAAGGATTCTCAGAAAAGGGCCTAAATAGAGGAACCAAGCTAGAAGTCCACTGCCACCCCCTGCTCAGAAGATGCAGGTTTTTGTAGCTCATGGTGACCGAAGACAGCACTATTTTTTGATTGTTGAGTTCTCTTCCTGAGAAGTTTACCTTAAAAAAACCCCAGCCCACACTATTGACAACTTCTTGTATTTTTATGCTTGAAATGTGACTTTTCTCCTTCATTCCCCTACCAGTAAGTACACCATGAAAGAAACTAAATTTAATACTTAGCTTGAGGGACAGCTCAGGAGAGAAGTCACTTTTTTTTCCCCTCTCTAAAAGCAAATAAGCTGTTTGTGTAGCAGGAGTGTTGCACTCTCATAAAGAGCTTATGTGCCTCCAACTGGGCACTGATGGCACAAGGGCCACTCTCCAGGAGTCATTAATATACAACATAATCTGCAAAAAGAAGAAACCTTCTTTTTAATAAAACAGAAAAAAGACAGTCATGACCTCATGAAAGCACTGGGCCGATGCTCTCTTTCAAACAGTTGTTTTTTCAAGTAGAAACCACTTTGTTCTTTTCCCCTTTAAGTTCTCTGGCTTTGACACAATGTTATCAGAAATAGATTAAAAAATTTTCATGCCAGCAGAAGACAAAACCAAAATGTAGAAGAAATTGCATAAGCCTGTTGCACAGAAACAGCATCGGTATTTCATGCCACGTCTTGTAAAAAAATTGTTTTTAACATAGGGAACTGACCTCCTGTGCCCCAGAGGAATTTTCTCTCCTATTTGTAATCTTTTAGCAAAACTCAGCTACTACTATTTATAATTATCTCAACGGTGGGGTAGAAAAAAATCTATGGAAGGGTCCTTAGGCCATGAATCCTAAATCTACACTTTTTATACCAGCTGAGGGGCAGGGCCTGGGCAGCTTTTGAAGTGCAGCAGCAGCGAGAGGAGACAAAAATAGCCCGACAAAACCCCAAATACCAGAACTCCTGCACAGGCTGAGCTCAACACGTGAAGCTTTTCATCTGCCTGGAGTCAAGGACAGAACTCTGATAACAGAGCAGGAGGCACTACTTTGTCCTAATGGCCCCTGAGTGTTCTCCAGCACACTGAATTAATGCCGGGACACACCCCAGAGCCATCCTCAGTGGATTGCGTGTTTATTAATTCTCTGTCAATTAGCTCCATCTATTAAAAAAAACAAAGTCCTGACCACAGCAGAGGTGAAGGATACACTTACTCTTTCAAAAAGGAACAGGCAGTCTGGGGCTTACGGAGACACTCTAAAATTCCTTGAAAATGACATCCCTGTAAAGACAGTCTCTATTCTAATAGATGCTCTATTCGAAGTATTTTACAATGAGAATTCTCTCCTTTTTTTCCTGTTTTTTTGTCATTACTCCTCCTGCATGAATATCTGGGTAAATTAGGGTAATTATTCAAGTGTCGTGTCTCTTTTCAAATTTTAATTTATTACCTGTTTTCCTGAAACTGAATTGCCAGAAATGAACCTCAAAACTGAAAGTGCAAAATGAAAATATAGCTCAGACTCAATTTTTCCTAGTCCTCAAAATTACTGAACAATTGACAGGTGACTCACTATAAAGAATGATGCTGATGTTTAACGTGAATAGTTTAAGAATACGTGGTCAGCTGCTTAACCTCAGACACAGTATGTCAGGGTACAAATTTGCCAGCTATACACAAGAACTTACCTTGTCATGTGTATTTAAATATATTCATTTTAGATGCTTAATCAAACCAGATTTTTATAGCGCCTTCTCCTAAGGGACCCAGCCAAAATGTTCCTTTGTTTCTATTTATTACTGATTTCCATATACTTTCCAAAGTAGAATGGCATATTTAATAATTCATTAAGTGATCTTCAGAGAAGTGTCCTGAACACTGATAATTTACACATATTGTAAAAGATTTGGGGATTAAACTGCAATTCAGGAGTACCCAAGTGTTGGAGGAACTACTGCTTTACTTCAGTCAAGCTAAATTCCCTGTTTAAATGATTCCATGTTTTGCTGGAGTAACAGCTAAGAATGTAGAGTAGCAATGAATTAAACTGCTTTTAATTTAATTTAAATTCCTTTAAAACTAATAGCTGGGCATGTTTATAAATATTGTTATGGATCAGATGATAAATTCATCTCTGAACTGATTCTGAAGGTTCATTTGCATTATATTTAACTTCTGTTTCTCATGATATAAATGGAATTTCAGTCAGGCACAAAGCCAACTAGTTGGACAGTAGTTAAAAATGCTGACACATGACTGTAGCAGAATTCAACCACTACACTTCAGCTTCCACACCACATTCAGATTTTTCCAACTGGTTTGGAGAATTCAAAGGTAATGCCTGGTACACAGCTCACATCATCTCACCATCTCCGAGATTAAAGAACTGCAAAACTAACAAATGCTTTCAACAGAGAAATAGATAGATATGTTGGGGTGGGAAAAAGTGAGAATACAGGCAACAAAACATCTAAATGTAGCAATTTTTTGGACTGCAGAACTCATGCATATCAATACTTGCTAAGGTGATGAAGACCCTTTGGCTGATTTAATGACCTTCAAGAAGAATTAGGCTGCAGACACCTCATACTGATTATTCATGTTCAATCAGCATGTAATTTGGATCAAAACATGAGAAAAAATTTTGTTCCCAAGACTCCCAACAATTAAAAAAATCACCACATAAAGACAGAATGCATTGACCCAGCACAGTTCTCCCCATGCAACCTCACAGGCAGAAAGTGTTCTGATAAAATTTTTTGGTAAACATCAATATTATTGTACTTCCAAATTACCATAAATTTAATCTTTGCCTTGCTCAGACTTTATTGTTCAAGCTCATAGAAATCTGATTCTCTCTGGGGCTGGAGTTTGTATCTGCCTCTCACTGCAAAGGGTCGGTTTGGAGTCACAAGTTAAACTCGATCTTTGCCCTTTTCCTTCTGCTTCGTGAGTTTGGAGCCAGAGGAATTGCAATGATAACCATGTCTACTGAAACAATCATTAAGTCAGTTCATCTTAAAAACACAGAAATGCCCTTCTTCCAACCTCTAGCAGAGCACACCATACCACACCAACAGACCACTTTTCAATAAGAATTCACTGCTTCAAATGACTGGCAAAAGTCCTGAAATTCAACACAAAGAAGCATTGGCATCATTCACATCAATGCGAGATATCAAAAATTATTTATTAAAATAAGTTATTTCAATGATTTAAAACAGTTTCTATAAGAATATAACAATTTAACAATTGTTAACTTCAAAAATTTATAAATGTTTTCCCTCCTGGATTAAAAACTTAGCACACACATTCAAACCTACTTTCATACTCAAAGAGTTGCAACTGTGAAAAAGTTGCTACAGAGTCTGCCCCACGGAAGGACTGAGACATGAGGTCTCGAAGATAAAACACAGAATGCAAGAACCAGGCGAAGAGTTAGAACACAGCCTTGCCCACCATTTGCAAGTGAGCAGAAGAGTCACTGCAGTACTTTCATTCTGCACACAGTGTAACATCATAGTCTGGGGAAAAGTCACTGTAAAACAAAATGCATTTCCATAAACACTGATGGAGTGCCTCTTAAAACTTCTGGCATCATGCATGTGTGGAGAATGTGCACAGGACTTTTCAAAGGACTACAAAATGTGCTAATTCTTAAATATTTGCACAAGAGCAGCACGAGGGACTCGCTCCTGTGTCCATCACACAGTGGCTGTGCTGTGTCAGGAATACACACACCAATGAAGGAAGCCAGGACAAATGGACAGTTTGGCTGGGTTTCCTCTGGAACTGAGCTTAAAAAAAATTCCAATAAGCAGAACAATCCAGACCTGGATAGTGAAGATGAAAACAGCTCTATACAGCAGTCTAGGTTACAGCTCCACCTCCCAAACCCACAGTTGACGTGATTTTTTTTCTTTGTTTGAGCAGGGTTTGCACCCATCTAATCTTTTAACAGGTCAATCGCAGCTGGGTACTGAGGACATTTTGGGCAGGAGGATGAAAAGCAGAGAACTGCCTTTAACTTTTCTCTGGCTTTCAGCTGGGTGATTAGTAATTAATTTCTTCATAATAAAAAATGTACAGAAGCCACCCCATTGTGGGATACATGGTTACAACACTTTCATCTCTGAGACAAGACTGTCTTTACAGAATAGCTAAAACCTCAAGGGGGTTCCTCAAACCATCATCTGTGAATGCACAATGGCATCAATTAAGCGCCTCTTGAAACAACACAAGTCACAGCATGGGGAGCAAGAGAAATTGAGAATTGCTGAGGCAGCTTCATCAGGCCATGAGTCCCAAATCCCTGCAAGTCCTCTGTGATCAGAAGTACAGCTCTGTGTAGGCAGCATTTTGTGCCTCAGGCAGTCACTCTGAAAACTAAACTCCTCTGCACACATTTGAAAGTTAAAGTTGGGAACACAGACAGCAAAACTCCATCTATGCAGAGATAAGGCAACCAGGAATTTGATGATAACAACACAGCACTAGCACAAAGGACCAACACATACACAAATTATGACAACTGCTGTTAAATATTCCATTGAAGGACTTTAGTTCTGCTCTGGCAGGAAAATACCCTTGCTAATCTAACAAGTATTCTCATCTGCAGCTCCATGTTCTTGATTTGATTAAAGGCATCAGAAGGATGTACCTCTATATTTGTGCACACTGTCATTCTTGGATTAGATACATTTTGGGAAAATTGTCTACATTTACAGAACACTATCATTTGACTATCATCTATGTAGGACTGCAAGATTAAAAAGTGACAGTTCATTTAAAACTTCATTTCTAAGCACATTAGCAGCTGAAGGGATTTGCAGAAATGATACTGTACAAAAGTAAGTGCTTCTCAGAATTTTAAATACCTTCCCTTTTTGCAAACAAACAGATATCTCCTACTGCATATCTTAAAACTTTTCCTTCCAGTGCCTCGAGGCTGTGAACAGAAGTTCACAGGGGCTATGAATAGAGGTTCACACATTGCTCCGTTCTTAAACCTTTAAAGGGAGTTCAACAGGAAAAACACAACTACAGTCACAGAGGGTATTTGCTTTCAACAAAATTAACATATTATCTTGTTCTCGAAAATGTAACAGAAAACTTTTAATAAGAGACAATAGCTGCCCAAAATATTCTATACAGTATCAGCAGCAGAATCTGCTGTCTCGAGGACTGTAACAGACATGACATGACAATGCTGGTGTAAAGTGCTTTTACAGCACTTAATAAATTAAAAACTCACTACTAGTTAATCTTGAGGAGCCAGGTTGATAAAGAGGTGTGATTCCATGCATGCAAATTGTTGTGACTGTCTTATCTACAGCCTGTGTACACACATACAGGAGATGATTTATACTTGTACTTCAGCTATTGATAATGACAAGTGAGGTCTATCCAACTACACATCCTCAAGTTTTAAAAATCCTGAATACACAGAAGCTCTGGCCTGCACAGAGGGTATGCTTTGTACAGAATATAAATTATTAGGTATTAAAACAGTTTTTCTTAGAAAAAGAAAGTAAGGAAATCCATATTTCCTCTTCCTCCTCTTCTTCCAGTCATTCCATCTGATGAAACCATCACTGAGTAGGATGACCAGTGCAAATTCATCTCTTCCTGAATTGCACCACAAAGCACACATCCAAGAATGATGGGCTCTAAGAGTAGAATTTGCTGTTACTGACTTTCTTCTCCTTTAATCTTAAGGGGAAAGAAAAGGGAAAAGTCAAGCCTAATAGGAATTTCTCATAGGGAAACAGTCTACCAAGTTCAATGTACTTGGATACCAATGGCAAGTAATGTATCAGCAATGAGCATTACAATTTTTTCCCCTCAGTAAATGGGAGTAAACAAGTGATTCATGCAGCTGTTCAGCACACACAAGGAAGGGTAAGAATATTTAAAGTCTTGAGATCTAATCAAAACTTCCTCTTGGTACATGAAACCTCTCTCTATCTCCCTCACACCCAGCCCAAAGGTGGCAGCAAAGGAGAAGGAACCTTCCTCTAAGCTCTGGATAATGCACTGACACTGCACTGACAATGCTGTGCTGTTACAACTCAATACTGGTTTTATCTTTTGTGGTTTGTGTATCTGTTCCCACATATCTTGTATGTGCGTGACACTTCCAGGGACATAACTCTGGTAGTGTAGCAGGAGTGAAGAGGTTTATTTATTTGTCTGTATATACTTCCAGGCTTTCCTCCTGGAAAGCAGCAGGGAGGGATACAAACCTCACAGGATTACAAGTGTCACTGTGATCACTGCAACTGAGATGTCACTGAGCACACATTCCACAGCTTCTGCTGGCCTCTAGCGGCTTGAGGCCCAGCCTGGCTTCTCTGCAGCCCTTCCTCATTTCAGATGAGCTCACTCTACCCTCACCACTCCCTTTGATATATCTGAGGTTTCTTCACCATAAATCCTGTCTAGACAGAGCTGCCTTGGAAGTGAGAATGATCATCACCCACCTGCGGTTGCAAGTCTCCTGATATATCTGTAGTTTGTGCTCGTTGACGTTGAATTCTTTCAGTATAGCATCCCTGCTGGGATTCCTCAGGTTCATGTGGCTGTCATAGAGGAACAGCTGGTTATTGAGCTCCTCCTGGCGCTTCCGAAGCTGCCGACACGAGGAATAAAGCTCTTCTTCACTTTCCTTCAAAGGGATATTGGAAATTAAGGCAACTTGTAAAATATGTTCCCAAAACGACACAGAATCAACAGATTGTTTGGGGGATTATTTTGTTTTCCTATCCATATTTTAGTAACTCCTTAGAATGTTTTATAAAATTAGTTTGATAGGATGTTTTGGAATGCTTCTGGAAATGAACCCAATCAGAAAGCACTAAAAAAACCCTTCAGCCCCACAGTATGACCAGCCATACCCTCTGACAAGGGCATCA
Organism: Orthonyx spaldingii; assembly: GCA_013397795.1. NCBI lineage: Eukaryota > Metazoa > Chordata > Aves > Passeriformes > Orthonychidae > Orthonyx > Orthonyx spaldingii. The sequence goes on from VZTJ01002441.1 coordinate 2,039,148, forward strand.
GGGCCATTCTAGCACAGGTCATGAAATGAGTGTACCTAAATACTTCTACTGGAATATTTTTCCCTAATAATCCATGTCAGTCTGTTGAGGAAAGAACAGAAAATAGTGTATCATGATGGCTTATGGGATTATAACAATATTAAAAATGCTTTAAAATATTTAATTTTGGTTCTTCCATCATATTTGTGTATGACAAACTGACAATCCTGGGGATTTTCTATTGAAATCTAGACTAAAGGTAAAAACAGTGACATGCAAATAGGACCCCCAACAGCAGCAAGTATTCAGATGGTCAAGAAAGAAGGACAGATCCTGTATTTCTATTTAACTATAGCAATTCAGTACTTGCACAGGAACTGAGTAGCTCTGAGTTTCTACTGTGGCCCGCAGTAGAAGGTCTCAAAATCCACAACTACAAAACCATCATCATGAGTTCCTTTAGGACTTCAAATTATTTTAATACTTCAAAACTTTTGATGCAAAAGCTGCCTCTTTATAGAGTTACTAGTGGGGAATAGAACTGGCAGGACTGAAGTCTTAATTTTCACATCAGCAGCAAAAACAAGATACTCCTTCTACAAGAAATGACATGCAATCAATAAATGTAATAAATCCACACATTTTCAAAGGCAGCATACTAATAAGAATGCCTCTTTCTGCATTCAGTCCAAATCTAGGAAAATTGATAGCTTAGCAAAATACCCATGGGGTTTCAGCTACAGCAACAACATCCTTTCCTAGACCTTTTTCTTCCTGAAACACATTCCTACCCAGGCATGGGTTGGAGCAACTGAAACAGCTTCAGTGCTGTGCTACTGATTAAGATTTAAAGAGTAATTTATTAAACTTTTGTTTGTAACGGGGTAAGAAACTTTGTATTCCCAAATCACAAAGGAAATGCTAATTACCAATTTGCAGGTGTAATCATCAAGATGCATATGTACTGCTGTTAGTTCTTGTAAATAAATGTATCCACAAAGGTACACCTGAAACTGCATTTAAGGATGTCCACTTCAATCTTTAAGTCAAGAACATATGCACCATTGAGGCTGACTGTAGTCAGAAAAAGCTGAAGAAATACACGCACTTTCTGAAGGGAGTAAATCAATTTTCAAGCAAGCAAGACATGCTTATAAATGCAACAACCACCTCAGTATAGTACAACTTCTACGATATCAAAACCTGTTTAAGTTGTACAGAAACTGCATAAGGCCCCACATAATAATTCACATATGTGCATGCTTATGGTCTACAATATTTTTGCTTTACTATTCCTGATAAACTGCAAAGCCATCTGTAATTCCTCATTATAATTTTGTATTTCATCTCCAAGAGCATGCAGATGGGCTCTGTATATAAACAGGCCTGTTATTAAATGGTATCATTTTATGGAGGGTCACCACTTTTTAAAAAGAAGCAAAGGAACAGAGGCAGCCTTGATCCTTTCCGATGCTTCTTGAATGGTCTGGCAAAAGTTCTAGAGCTGGCAACTGTGGTAAGTCTGGGTTGGTTGCAGGATGCCAAACAACAGGAAGTTTTTGGAAGTTCTCCTGCCACTGTATTACCATCCAGAGACACCAGGCACTGTAAAAACACCGAGCAGAGCTGCTCTTCATTTGGCTTAATGAGCAGAAGGGGCTCCTGAAGTGTGAAATGTGCTACTGTCAAAGGACTCGGTGCTGACAGATTGGGGGACAGACTGCTGCCGTGAACAACACTTGCAGAGCTGCTCCTGCCCCAGGCAAATAATGATCTGGGTTCCTGAAGAGAAACCACAGCAGGAGGGATTTGCAGTGCAGCCACAAGTGATGATGTCCATGCTCAACATCAGGCAATGGTGACTTTGTCAGTTTGCTCAAAGGGAGCAAGCCCAGAACCAGCAGTTTACCAAGCCTCCTCTATCAGAGACCTGAGTCCATGAAATACAAATAATTTAAACATTATCTTGAAAGGACACAGGTCTCCTGTTTACACACACACCCCTGGTCTCAGCTTCCAGTCCTCTCCAGCTCTCAGAACCCTTGGCTGGCCCACAGAAGGAACATATAGGAACCTACCCCAGCTGTCAAACACTGTCACTGCACACAGTGTCATTTCACATCAAGTGTTAGAAGGTGGCTTCGTAAAAACCTCCACAAAGCATGTTTGAAAAAGGCTTCCCCTCCTTTGGGAAGAACAATGTGACTGAATGCAGAAATTTCCAATTCAGTGTATGCAACTGCAGGCACAAATCCCTCTAGAGACACAATGACTTAAGAGTTCACAGAAGCTGGTGTTTCAATCAGAAAAATAATGTACACTGTGAAGTGCAGCGTGGGCCTGAATGATTTGACACACTAAAAATAAGAAGTTGAACTTTTTTTTCATCTGAATCAGAAGGGTGCTGGAAAGCACCCTGAAACAGCCACTTCCCAGAAGCATCTTTAAACTTTCATCATATCACAAGTGTATTTAAATTACATAATATATTATTGAGAAAGAGTCAGAAATATCCTACAAATCAACATATACAGCAGCTCCCTTGGAACACCAACAACCACTGTTCACAGATCAGCTGCTTTAAAGCCTGGATTCATGAGCAAGGATGCATCATTATTTTTCCCCCATGTGTTTTAAAATACTACTGCTTCAAGTAGGTGTTTAGAGAGGCTTAAAAGAAGATTAGCAGTTCTTTAAGAACCAGATATGTTTTCTACTTAATGGGTTGTTTATTTTAATGAAATACTGGGAGAAATTACTATCTTCTATTGCTGAAGTGACTTCTTTTTATGTAGGACCTTTAAAAAAAAGATTATTCTAGGAAGCCAAAGCTGATTTTAGCTAGCTTTGCATGGCATCAGTTAACGAGGAAAGACAACGACCATGCTGTTACAGCAAAACCTATTGGAGGTAATGAGGCTTTGTTTGTGCATTATTTCTTTTAACAACCGTGTAATCTGTCCACCCAGAGGGAGAGTAACTCAATTTGTGCTATTTGTCTTCCTCAGTACCTGCAGAAGAAATGCCTGACAACAGCACATCAGCCACAGAATAGAAAACTGAATGCTCAGTTCCTGGTTTCCACAAAGAACTGATAACATTAAGTGCACAAAACAAACCCCAGTGCTTCTCACCAGAACTTGTTGCATCTCACAGTGCACCAGAAGCGAGGCCAGCTCTATGTCTTCACTGTAGCCATTCTTGAGAGGAACTGACCTAAAACCTGGGGCAGGGGGAGCGAAAACAAAGGGCAATTAGAGTCCATCAAGGGGGAATTTGCAGTCACAGAAGTGCTGCACACTATGAACCTTCTTCAGTGCTCAAATGCTCCTGTGCTGAGAGCAGGCTCTGCTGTGGCAACTGCAGAGAAGCAAAAGGCAAGACTGGCAAAATTGAGAAACACCTGATTTCACAAGCTCTTGAAAACTAAAGCCAGAGGAAGGAGCTTCATCGAGGCAGGAGGGAGTCTGGCATCAGAGAGGAGGTCACAGCACAACAATGCTCAACAGCACCTCATTATAACCACTGATCTCACCTGATTTGATTCCTTTGATGGGAAAAGTGGCATGTGCTAAGAAGTTGGGATCACTGAACATATCCTCCTCATAAACAACAAAGCGCAGCAATGCCAGATTTGGGTCATAAATTTCAAATTTCACTTGCTCTGCATAAGGTACCCAAATTGGATTAAGGCCATTGTCATCTGTAATGAAAAGGAAACATTTGCAGTATGAAGCAATAATTTCACTTCATTCACTTATGGGTATGTATCCCAGGACATTTTCTAGGGATACAGAAGCCCAAAAATCCTATTTACCATCTGAATCATCTTGTAACCTTGCTTCAGGAAGTTTGTATTTGTTTACTTGGTGGGGGAGATAGGAGGAAACTTGGCAGGGATGAAAATCCATGAAAAAAAGCTATTATTTGTATTCAAACATAAAACCTCCTTGGACATGTATTTATAAAGAAAAACAAAACAAAACAAAACCTACCAAACTAATTAATTGTTCATATTCATAAGCAGGAAAAGCACTAGGAAGACTAATGTACCTTGGCCCAATTTTTTGCAGTTATGTACAGAATACCAAGATTTGCTATATGTCACACAGCCAGGAAATTTCTTCTCTAGAGTCTCGGTCACTTCCCACAGAAAGTTTAAATCATAATCATCTTCTCTGAAGTTATGAGGAGCCACAACGCACATTCTGCTCCTGATTCTGTGTTTATTTTCCACTGGTATCACTGGTTTGGATAATCAGAACCAAAGCCTGTTTTTTACCACAGGAACATTGCTGCATCCAGAAATATTCAATGGTGCAATCTGAAGTGGCTGAAATATTGCCCCATTTCAGCACACTTAAGTTCATGTACGCACTAACACATTGCTTATCCAGAACTCCCCAGAACTGAGCTCTGATGAAACTTCTAATGCATTCCAAGTTACTCTGTTTTACAGCCCTACACACCCAAGGGGGCGCCAGTCTTAGAACCTCAGTTTAAATAAACACAGTCTGCATCTCACAGCATCAACTCCCCATTTGGGCCAGACTTGTGGGAACTGACTAGCACTGTTGGAGGCACTCTCAAGACAGCAATTTTTTACAATATACCAATACACAAACTTATGCATGGGCAACAACATAACAGAATGGGACTTTATTTTCCCAAACTGCAAGGGTACTATTTTTTCTAAATTTGATATACATTGTAGTTTCTCAAATTAACTTGCCCTAAAATAAGCAAGAGAGTAAGATTTTGAGACTCATCAGTCCAGAGCAACAGTTAACTGACTCTCCCTACACATGTTCATCCTCTGCTCATTTTACTTGAGTACCCTGGATGTACAAGCATATCCCTGCAACACAGCAACCCACAGATACTCACTCACAACTGTTGTCTTGAATTTGTTGTTATCATATTCAGCCCCACAAATTTCAACCTCTACAAAGGGACAGGCGATGCTTCTACCAAGTTTAGGGAGATGACGAGCACCTAAAACCTGCAAAAGCAACTGCAAATTAGAACAACCTCCAATGGAAACTTGGCATCATTGCTGCTGAACAGCAGGCAGCCTACAGAACTAGGGCAAGGAAGAATCCAGAATATGGAAAAGCACACATTCTCTCTCTGGTATATGTCTGCATGTATTATCTGTGCCACCAATAACAATGCCTCCCATAGTCTGGGTAACTCAGCGATTTTCATTGTAATTTAAAAAAAAAGACACTGTAGCTGACATTCATTACACACAGGGTAGACCTCCAGACCAGGTCTGTAGCATAAACTGTGTTATCTTTCTTCTGTCTTTATTACATACCCATTTCAAGACATTTCTGCTTTGCATTCACATTTCTGCTTTGCATTCACAGGCCCCATTTACCTCATCTTTAAACTGTAGTAAAGAGCAATTAATGTGTTTCTTCTTTCTCAGAAAACATACTTTTAAAGGACATGTCTTATTGCACAGCAACTGAGAAGAGAAACATGTGCAAAGCGAGTCTGGCAACCAGTCAAGATGGCAAAATTTTCCAATGATAAACTCATCTCTTGAAGAAAAATGAGAATGACATTCAGATAAAGTCATAGTGTATTAAGTATGATGAAGTGGGGGATCAGCTCATTAGGTTTTCTGTTTAGTTTCTATATATCATTAAAAATATCTTTCTTTCACACTCAAAATCCCTAAACTAGTTAGTCTGCTGCTAATCAATCTTCAATAAGACCCTTCTACTGAGAAATCATTTCATTGGAAATTCAAGTTAGTTCATTTGATGTATTTATTAGCAATTACACAAAATCATCCCAGCATTGTGTTTTCAGTCCTACAGCATGTTTTTCATTAGCATGATAATGATATGTATTTCTTTTCGGGAACCAGTGAAGTTAGTTTTATTCTCACACACACTGACATTTAAAAACAGTATTTTGACAATCTGTCAGCTCTTGCTCTGAAACATAATAGCTTTATTTTTAGTTTTATAGATATTTGTGACTTGTAAAAAACATAATTTACAAAAGAGATTTACCCTGACTGTCATAACCATCTGCAATTTCCTCTTGGAGTCATTTGGCATTGGGTCATACTCCTCATTTCTCATGCTCTCTGGCTGCAGCACGTAGCCAGTGCGTCCATTCAGGGAAAACAAGGCATGGTTCAATTGCATGTATTTATCTGGGGAGAGAGTTAAACAGTCACAACACAAGATTCCCTGGAATAAAGCTAAGGAAATACCAGATTAATGGCTCCTCTCTGCAATTCTTTCTGGTCACCACTTCATCAAAAAGAGCTGGAAAGGTGGGAGACTCGGTTCCTTCAGTAACTGAATCTGACAGGCCATTTGTCACCAATTTTAATCCCCAAAAAACCCATCTCCATCCCCAATTAGCTTCCTATCAGTGTGTCACAAACTAGCTGGCCCTCAGCAGCAAGTGAAACACAGCCTTCCCTGTGGCTGCACACCCTGAAACTCACTGTAAACATCTCTGCTTGCTTATCACAAAGAGATCAAGGTGAAATAAATCTTTTAGGGTTTGGGGGCAGTCAGGCTCAGAGACAGAGCTTTTGGAGACCTGTTTTTGGGGTCCAGCTCTAGAAGGTGATCCACACATTAAAAAGCAAACTTCAAACACCCCTTATTGCAGGGAAATGCAAATAAACAGGACAGTGATTAGAAGGGTAGAAGGGCCAGAAAAGGGCTCATTTACAGCGAAATGGAAGGTGCATTAGATGTTTTTTCAAAGGGATTATTACCTGGAGTCTGGAAGTTCAGAGCCACCATCTGGGAGCCACAAAGCCAGAGGCGAAATGGGTCATAGTTGGATGAGTCAACCCTCTGTCCTTTGGGGTAGACACGAGTCAGGCCCTTCATGTTGTACTTCAACAGCTCCAGGGGCTTTTGCTTAACAATGCTCTCTGCCTTGGTTTCCACGAAAGAACGGATTTCTCTGAAATCAGGATTGTCTACAAGGGGTGGGAGGAGGAAGAGTGGTTACCAAAGGAAGAAAGCAGTTGACATTTATACTGTATTTATACCAACACTTTGTTTTACTTTGCTTTGCCTTGTCCTTTAATGCAATAATTGGCACAGCTTTCAGGCAGACATGGCAAATTGGTTGAAAATCAAGCCTGAAAGTTAAAATTGCCTGCCTGCCACACACTTTGCAGGAGGGCAGATAACAGCCTGCAGTCATGTTCTCATCTCATCATTGCTAATAATGTACTTCTGATCACTATAACACATATTTAGATGAGACATCTTTTCCTGGGTTTAAATAGGGAGAAGAAAGGGTGAGCCAGGGTTAGCCAATGACTCAAACAATGACTGTAATTATAATGTCTTAAATGCAGTGACAGCTTATTAAAAACATTTGCAAAGAAATTTAAAGAAAAAGGGCACATTTGCTGGCTTTCTGAGCAGCAATGACAAAAAATTGGAAGAAAAAGTATATATTTCAGTGTCAGAATCCACAGCTGCACTTACACAGGCCCAGTTATATTATGAAGTCATACAACATTCCAACAGCTTAGTCCTGGCAAACATGTTCTTATAGTAAAATTTAAAAATGCACAGTAAACCTATTTATGAAGGTTTTTTACAAATAATCACAAGTGTTCAGCCAGAGTTTTTAGTCTCAAAAAAGTCAATTGACACACAACTAGTGAGCTTCCCCATGGAATATACATCTGAGAGGGTGTCTCTAGTCAACTAATTAAAATCTGTGACAGTTCTTTTGTGATAGATGAACAGCACCAAGTTCCCTGGTGTACAATTTCAAGGTGCTGTTGAAAACCACCTAGGTGAGGCAGAACTTTATTTTCCAGTAGGATAGATTTTATCTTCAGACCTAAAATCCCAACTAACATCTGTAAAGATAGCAGAAAGGGTAAAATTCAGATGTAATATTAAAGGCAATACCTAAATTGTCCTTGGTTTTGCTTGTTGGCTTGCAGTAGATCACCAGATCAGATAATTCAATAGCAATTAACTGATTCTTTTCCCAGTATTTCCTCCTGTTCTCCTGGAAAACATAACAAAGTTTTAGATTATAGGCACACTGAGTATTATGGCACAGTAGCTCCAGGGTGCACTCTAATGAACTTCTTTGGTGCCCGGATTTCTGGTACTTCACACACTTGCACAGATGTAATGGACTTGCAGACTCCACTCAGAGAACAGGTAATAACCAAAGGGTGAGGTTTAGCTGGGAATGTACTTTTAGGGGTTTTTTTTGATGGGAGAAAGGTGTTGTTTGGGGTTTTTATAAGCAAGGGTTCCAGTACTTCCCTGATCAATCCTGCTCAGAATTCTGGCAACATTTTTTTTTTTTCTTTTATGTGGCTCTACTCAACTCAATTTTAGTTACATTCTTAACCCTATACCTCATATAAATGCAAATATATGCAGAAAAAATGCAAAGGGTAGTGAAGTGTCTCTGTATCTATTTATAATCCTTGGCAGAACTTAAGTCTTGTTAGTAACTCCCAAAGAGCAAAATTCAAACCCTCCGAGCATCATTCCTGTGTCGTTTTCTATTTGTGCACCAAACCCATCATGTTCTGTATGGAAAATCATGTGCAGTCTTGTTGAAATCCCCAGGACTAAACCCACTCTCTCCACTTCCACATTTGCAAGCACCTGCTCTGTGGAAGCTGAGCCATGTTCCCTGCCAGCACAGACTGGGAACTGCTGAAAGCAGCAAGACGTGTCCTGAGTGGAGACATTTGGGCTGGAGGCTTTTCAGGCATAAGAAGCAGCTACAGGATAAAACATGTTAGAAGAGTTCCATACTGAACAGTGATTAGCTTTGGCACAAAAGATCATGAAGCAGCAGCAATCAGGAAGCCTTCCAAAAGAATTCCCTCAACAAGACAAACATAAAAGGAATGAAAATCAGAACCAGGGAGCCACGGGTTTCCAGAGTATCTCACTGATCCAGAGATTATACACTGAAGTCTAAGAAAAGCCAAGAGGAATACAGTGTTTAGACTTGGAAATAACCTTGGGAAAAAGCTGTACAAACCTCATGGTTCTTAGAGATCCACCACAGTTCCCAGACATTGCTCAACAGTAACCAGAGCTCTAAGGAGCAAAATACCACTTTTAGGTGGCATGGGCTCATCTCTAGACAGAACCCTCCAGAGATACCCAAGCATGAGAGCTGACAATGAACAACCACCCTGGGGAGCATAGCAAGTGTCAGTACTGAGCAGAGATTACAAGATACGTGAAGCTTAGTTTTGTTTTTTGTGCATAACTGACATTGCCCAAAACCAAACTCATTTAAAAATCCCCCTGTATCACACTGCAGCACAGTCTTAACTCACTGTGCTTTTTCCTTCCCCAAAATTCAGCCTGTTAACTGTACTGGCAACAAGGGCCTTTCCTCATCTTCATCCCCTCCCCATGCAGCAGTCAGTCTATCATGTGAACTTTGTAAAGGCCACGCTGTGAGAAAAGCCTCCCAACTGACAGAAATGAGTTTTAAAGCATCTTTGAACACAGACTGTTTAATACTTCTCCAACTGTACAGAGAGAGAAAAAGCTGCCAGGCTCCTGAAGAGCCATTGTTGCAGCATAAAAAACATTCAATTTGGAGACACTTCCTTTAGGTCATGTTTCTCTTTTTCTCATTTTTTTACCTCTAAATGAAAGCCTGGCACAAGAACTGTATCTCTTCTCCCTCACAACAGGTCAACAGCTCCTGTTGCTTCTCCCCTTGCTGTATTTACAGTCCTCTGCTTGAGACATCAACTTGACTACTATAAATAGGATCAGGACAACCCTCAGAGCACTTCCACTCCATGTGACAGATAAACAGCATGAGCCAACATGATACTCAAACACATTTTCCATCAACCATATCACCCACTTAACAATAAAAGGTGAATAAAAGCAACAAAAAAAAGAGTATCCTTAAGCACAGCCAAAATAAGGACTTTTTGGTCAAGTCAGACTTCTTAAATATTTGAAAAGATTAAAGGGAGGTAAAGTAGTACATCAGAACAGGAAAAGCAAGTCCTGAAGAATGTCTTTAAGCAGCAGTAGAGGGACACAGAAGCTAAATTTAGGCAGAATCCTTACATCTTTAGGCAAGTACTTGGAAATACTACTATTGAAGAACTGGGAAAACCAGAATGTGGTTATTAGTTACAAATAAAGTATGAGCCAAACAATTCTCTATCAGTGCCACTGCATTCACTGGAAAAGAGAGTTAGCAAACCGGATTAAGAAGAGTTCAGGGAATGGCAGCTCAGATTTCACACACTCTCACTGGTGGATTCACAGCTCTGAAAAGAACAGTCTGATATCTGAGCTTCTGCTGCTTAACACTGGGATGAACCAGTGTGACCAGATGTAAAATTGTAGTGGTATCCACTCTGGCCTGCCAAGCACACTCCACTGAGGGTAGGGTGCAACACAGACAGTACTGTGCTGGAAAAGTCCTGTTAACATCAATTTACATAAAATGCTCATTCACCTGCCATTCCCCAGAGAGGTTATGGAACAAGATTCATAGCATCAATAAAATGAACAGACAACAGCAACATGCAAGAGGGTGAAGGACCACGTGAGAGAAACATTTAGCAGTGCAGAGCAGCTAAAGACAAAAGCTATTGTACATTTACAGGAGTACAGTATTAAAAATAACAACAGATAAACTTGTAGCAATACCTCTTCTGCTGTTTTCCAAGTGATCTCACGGATACTTTGGTACCATTCAAAGAGTTCTTCTACTTTATCAGTTGCAAACTCAACACATGGATCTTCTGGGTTCTTAGGCTCCAGAATGAAGACAAAAGGCTTTTTGTGTTTTCCTTGTGGCATTTTCACTGTTAGGTAATACCATAGCAAGAAATTTATACTGAAATCCAACAGCTCTTTCTCTAAGCTGTCATTGTTGATTTATTGCAGCAGTTAGTATTATGAAGTTTCAACATATTAATTGTGCTAGCTGTATTAATACAAGTAGGTGTTTGATTTGGTTTTTTTTAATCTCTCCTGCTAAACATAAAAGAGTTGACTCAACAGAGAAAGGTCAAGAGTCCATCTATAAGCATCAGAAAATACATACCAACGTTGTAGGTATTGAGCACCAGGATGCCACGACACAGAGAGCCCAGTGGGTTGTCCTCAATGATCTGAAAAACAGGAGTTAAATCTGACCCTAAATCTCTCGAGTGAACATGCACAGGACATTAACAAATAATAAATGTGCACCATTAAATCTCATCTCAGCTTTACTGAAAGCATGCCCACTATGATGTTTGAAAGACTGTGCTTAAAGGTCTGTTTTCATATCTAGCAAACACATGAGAATCTCTTCAGTGAGAGCAGTCAAAACAAGACTGCTTTGTAGTAGCTTCGGACACAATTGTTCATTTTTCAAGTCTGCTTAGGGTTACGATAACCAGGGGGGAGGAAATGTAATACTTGTGGTTTTCTCCAAAGACCTGTGGAAAATCACTGGAAGTGCTTCAGAAGAACAAAAGAATTCAATGTTTTATTTTTAAAATTCAAAAATAACAAAACTTGTTACTGTGTACTTCTGTTTTCTTTTGTTCAAGAGCTCTTTGTCCAAGACACGGGACCAAGTTTTTTAAATTCTTTTGACAAATAGGATTGGGTTAGTTATGCAGAAAAACTTGATAATGGAGAGTAAAATGACTAATAAGGTGTGTTTGGACATGTAATTTTCTTATTTGCAAGTATTAAGACAGTGATTATACAGGAATACTGGTGAAGTTTCAAGCATGTTATTGTTTAGCCAAACTATGAAAAATCTAAACTGTTTATGATTTTTATTAGCAGGAAACAACCAGAATCTCCTAAAATCTCACTAATGCAGCTATCACAGAATCATAGATACATGGAGGTCTCTTCCAACTCAGGATATTCTATCTCCTTGAATAGCTTTCAGTAAGGGATGTCCTGACAAAAATACCCAGCAGCAGAGAACAATGAAGAATGCATTCATCCCTCTGTTCTCTCAAACACAACACACAGGGTTGTGACTGTATCAACCAGACTCCCTTCCAGCAGGTAGCCACGGAAATGTAACAAACAAACCGTCACCCTCACCTGATTTTCAAGCTCAGTAGAGTTATCAGATGACAGATCTTCAACATAATTAGATGGAAAATAATGTTGGACTTTTTCTCCATAATCCCCCTTCCACCTGAATTTAAACAGAAAAGCAAAGAGAATGAAAAAAAAATAGCTAAAGAGCTTCAACGGGCCATTAATGAAGCAATAATCCCCAAGAAATTGGTCATTAATATCCCACACTAGATTGTCTAGCTGGCTATCACCAAAATATAAATGATGAAGTAGCTAAAAGCTCTAACAAAGTGATCATTAACTGCAGTAACAGATGATTTCAGAGGGATTACAGTTACTGTAAACTGCAATTAATGACTTAAGAGGCTTTTTCCCCCTCCAGTACTAAAAATACTATTATGTGGTTGATTACCCTGCAGAAACTACAGGGAAACATTAGATTCCCAAGCTTTCCTAGCAATTTACAAGCCAGCTAAAAAAGAAAACCTGTTACGAAAGGAGACTGTACAGAGCACTAAAAAGGTGGGTTTGAGTCCTGAGAAATGTTTAGCAGAGCAAGGACAGAAGCAGAGCAATGATTGCAATGACTTCCCAGAACACACAAATGTTCAGCAAGGATGGATGTAGTAAGGGAAAAATACTGGATATTCCAGGCTATGGAGGTTCTGCAGGCTGGGGTTATTGCTGTGGAATAGAAAAATGAAAAAGACATGAAAGGAGAATTGAAGATGAGGGGGTTTTGTGTTTGGATTTGGTTTTTTTAATACACTGGCATTAAGATTTATAAGGGCACAGTTAATAAGCAGCAATCAGACAACAGGCAGTTTTTTAAAATTACTACTCAAAGTTCATTTTTCCTCCATCTAGTAAGTCACCAGAAGTTCACCCATGAGGAATCTTTGTCCTTACCAGCCTCCAGTTTCCTTTGTGACATTATGAATTAAAGCTCCTCGAGAGAAGCTCAATTCATCGCTCCTTTTGGCTCTGTAGTCATACAAGGCTTTCACTGTTCTCTGAGGCTTTAAGAGAAACAGAGCAAAGGGATCATCTGGGGGGACAGGTCATGAAATAATCAATAATGCAATCTTAAAAAAATAAGGAGGATTGGATTATTTTTTGTTGTTGTTATGAAGCTTAGAAAACAAAATACTGAAGTTCCAGAGTGACATCTATTGGTGGAAGAAGCAAGTGATGCCACTTTGGTATTCTGCAAGTATCAGCTTGGAAAAAAAAGAAAAAGAAAAAATAAAACCTGTTTTGGGTGCTGCAACATAATTTTGGTAGAAAATATAAAACCAAAAATTTTAAAAGAACACAAAGTGAAATGTAAATCCTCTATTTTTATAACATGTATTCATAAATATCTGGAGTCTTCAGGCTTAGGTGCCTACAAAACCTCCACTTCAAAACCACATCAGCTATCCTGTCGGTCACATTTCCTTTAGGAAGACGTGCAGTTTTAGCAGAATGAGCTAAACCTTTATCTTGAATTTACTACTACCCAAATTCTTCAGCAGCAATGCAAATTCACTGGCCAAAAAGACTAAAACAAAATTACAGTCACAGAATTTACTGTGATTTTCGTGAGAATTTACAAGTAGCCAGGCACTAGCAAAAATTACAGGTAAGTAATGTTTGCTGTGACACTTGTTTTTAAAACAGTACATATCTCTTAAAAGAATAAAAACTCTAATAACTCATTAATAGATCAAAGGCACCACATTTCTATAGAAAGCACATGAATAAACTCTGCACTTATTTGTGCATGCAGAACATGTTTGCTAATGGAACAAGTGTGTATAGACACCCCGAGGCACAGAAAATTTCATGTCGTACTTTCTTTCCATGAAGATGTGGCCTTCTCAAACTGAACCCTCCCACAGGTATTTAATTTAGGGGCCCACCAAACCACATCATCTGCACAGACCCAAGACCAAAAAGTGTCCAAATGCCCAGTCTGAATGAATCCCTACAGGATCTGCACACAAGAAAATGTGTGGGTACAAATTTTAAAGAGAGGCTAGAAAAAAGTCACACCCTTTACATTTCTGCTGTCCAGTCCCCCCTAGAGCAAGCAGCCTGATGCTTTCAATTCTTTTTATCACTGCTAACAGGAAACCAACAAGTCTAATTTTCAGAAGTCTACAGTAAGTGTGAGTATCTCTCTTAAAGCATACCACTGTGGGGGTGATTTCACTGGGCTCCACATACATCTTGACTTCATAGAGGGAATTAATATCTTTTTCCTAAAAACAAGAAAGAAAAAAATAATCAAGTTTCAGGATTCAAAAATTATAAAAGTAGCTCATGTTTACAGAACATTCATTTCTGAAACCACCTTTTTGACAGCACACAGGCCAACAGAAGAGGAAGGAAGCCAGACACCTCTGTTTTGCTCACTTCTATACTAGAACACAGCTGAACATGAGTTTGTTATTTAATCTGTCTCTGCCTCAGTTTAATGAACAGTAAAACCCAATAAATACCTTATAAAGGTATCTCTTAATCACTCAAAAGGTTTTTTGATTGTGAGCACTCTTTTATGTGAAACCAGAATAGAAATACCTACATTTATGATTCTGTGTTACAGTACTTTAGTACCAGTATTAGTTTCACTATTAGATAAAAACTCTAGAACAATATACAGAGTCGTATGTTTCATTTTATTCTCTCCTTGTGATTCCATTTGAACCCAGTCCTAAGATACAGAATCTTTGCTATAGGCAACATTATAAAAAATCCTGAGGTCTAGAATCTTTTTAGTCCCTTTTAGTGTCCCCAGAAAAAACAAAATCCCCAGGTTTTGTTTTCCTCGGACCTGCCCAAGGTAGTTTCCTGCAGCTTCTAAAAGACAAATACTTGAAAAGTAAAGACAACACCTCAGGCTTTCCAAAGCAAAGCTCCCTCAAAATGAAACACATCCATCCAGAAAGTAGACCTTTATCCTCAGCTAATTACCCAGGCTCCTAGTTTAGTCGATGGCTAGAGAAACAGGTCTCTTGGGGGTATTTCCTCATGCTTGTCTCAAAGAACGAGCCTTCAAAGGTACCTCTTACCGCAGAAGGCAGTAGGATACCATCCCTGAAATGCCCAGAGTGAGAGGCACAGAAGAATATTTTGGTTTTTCTGAAGCACTTAGCAATTGGCATCTGCATGATCATTTTAAGACCACTGCCTGCTTCAGCAAAAGAAGGCAGGGCCAACTGCAAGCAAGGCTATTATCAAAAACTCATTTTAGCAAGGCAACGACTCTCAGTACATAGTGGGGCTTCTCTAATCAAGTCCTGGGGAAGGCAAGAATTGCCCTGTAATCAAAGACGAAGCTGTCCTGTCCTTCACACCTTTGAGAGAGAAGACACAGAAGAGAGAGAAGAGTACAGCCACCTCAGTTTCACAGAAAGTGACCCGTTTAACCTCCCCCAGAGGTGCTGTAGCAGACGCAGAGCCCAGCCCAGCCCAGCCCGTGGCAGCACCGTGCTGTAGCGCTCCAGCAACTCCTCGGTCACGGGGTAGCGCAGCTTCATCTTCCTGTACAGCGGGTGCTTCTCGTAGTACGTCACCAGCTCCACCAGGCTCTCGAAGTACGCCGAGGTGCCCAGCACGAAGTGCCGCCCCTCCTGCTGGATCCGGAAATGCTTCACCTTCCCCTCGGCCCTGCGGGACAAGAGCACACCTGGGAAAGGACTCGGTGCTTGCAGGGAGAGCACCAGGGCTGCCAACCGGACCAAAGCTGCTTTGAAATGACTTCTCCCTCTAACAAAGCCTCTTTTATTCAATGATTATGGTTATTAAAATCATTTTGATAACCACAGAAATCAGTTTTTAAAGAAAAAAAAATCTGTGCTTGAACATGAGGTTTGCGTTTGAATGATAAATGCCATAAAACCATCCATTGACAACCATCTCGACACCCTTTTCAAGTTGCTGAAGTTTTGGTATTTCTTGTTTGCCCTGCTGTGAACTGGTTTTACTAAGATGCTGCAGCTCCAGTTACTTCAATATCCACCTTAGTAACAGAAAACTTCAACCCAAAGTACACAGGAAACTGGGGAAATTTGGACATCTTCAGTCAATAAGGCATGTAAGTAAGCAACTTCATATGTTGCTAAACTATGCTTTTTCAGAGAAACACAATTTGACCTGAAGGCATGATGGAGAACACCCCAATTCTATATATTTTACTAATGTTTTCACATGAATCACAAAACTATTCAAAACTATTTTCCCTGGCAAGAAGAGCCAACAATTTCACTTTGACATTTCAGTTTTATGACAGGTCAGGATTTCTAGGCAATAGGGACATAGAGTCGTTCATGAACCTGCACCAAAGGAAACTTCAAAATAACACCCTTTAGTGGGAGTGTCAGGGAATGAAAGAAGGGCCATCCACAGCTCTGTATGGGAAGAAAGGGACAGCTTGTGCTCAATCTTTATAAAAGCATAAAGGTTTAGGCCAGTCCCAAATTAACTCTTGCCCACACTTTCATACATGGACCTGCTGCACAAATCAAGCAGTAATTATTCATAGTTTGAAAGCAAGAATAGCATGACTCTAAAAATATCATTATTTTTTTAAGAAGAAAAACCAGAATATTGTTGGGCTGTTAGGTAAGGTAGTCCTATCTGTCTTTTCTTACCTGAAAGTCATGGCAAAAGAATCAGGTTCATCCCTCTTTCTAATGAGAAAGGCCCCGTCTCGAGGAATTCGCATGAGCATGTCTTCTGCCTCACCCCGACTCAAGTTGCTGTAGTACCAACTGCAACAGTTAAAAAGCAGAATGGGCAGAGCATTACAAGGCTTGTCAAATGTCATTTATGGAGCATAACAGACAGCGTTATTAACAATAAGAGTTTCAAACATTCTAAGAAAAATTATGCATTAGATTTTCCCCACCTTGGCACCTATGTCAGCAGTTTATTACAAAACATTGTAAGACAGCAGTTTATTTTGGATGAAAGCATTAAGCATGTATCAGAACACCTTGTCTGTCTGAAATCATAAAACATAAATCTGCATTTGTTCCTGAAACAAAGGCACTGCATCCTGCTTTTAGTCTGCCATTCAGTTTTCAGTGTTTATTCCATTTTGACACAGTAGATTTAAGATAAAGCCTAAACACAGACAAAAGAAAGACATCAGGCATTTGAAGTTTTATTCAGAGCTTGATTTAATCTTTCACCATAGGGATGGATCTGTCTTGGATCCAATGTGCCTTCAGTGAAACTGTGGCCACTATATTGGCAGTGTATCTCCAGCTTATGCAGAAAGGCAGGGAAGTCTACACCCTTAAATTCTCTTTCTCCTCTCACTGGCTTCCAAAGTTACCTATAGGTGGTAAGTGACTCCCAGATCCCAGAGGGGGACAAAAAAACAAGTTTAAAGTCATAGATTAGTGTTTTACATGTAAAGGAGATTTACTTTTGCCCACTGCAAAGAAAACAGAACAAAGGGCAGCAATTACAGTGTTCTGCCAGAAATCAAGAGCAAGCTCTGCCCACGATCTACGGCAGACAAATACCAGCTGGAAATAAACACTCTGTGTAGTTCCTATCACATGGCGTGAAGTCAGCCTAACCAGCTCTGACAGGGTGAGGTGGAAGGCAGGATTAGGCAAACGTAGCTGTTTGGGCTCACTGCCCCAGTGACAGAGCTTCCAGGTGGCACAGACCATGCCCACTTAGTGGCCAAACCACAGCCAACTGCTAAATATCTAACCCAACCCACTGGGTGCTGTAAAACACTGCACAGACAAGGGAAGAATTGGCACATTTCCACAGCATTACAGTTCTCACTGCTTTTTCAGCTGCAGCTAGGAAATTGCTTTCCCAGTGACCACTCTTCGTTGTACCAGGTTCTCACTCAGCATTTTTCAGGATGCCTATTCCAACTTCTATAGAGAAGCAACACTGAAGCGTGCTCCTGAATGCAGGGAACTTCCTATGCAGAAATCCAAGCCCACCTAGAGCAAGGCAAGGACACTGCCATGCCAGCAGGGCTTGCCTCGTGCTGTACATACTCTTTGGTCTCGTGGGGGCTGGGGTTGGGCACGGCGTCCGTCAGGCGCAGCTCAAACTCGGCGCAGCGCAGGTGGGACTCCTTGTAGTGTTGGATGAGGTTGTAGATGCTGTCAAAGGTGAGGTTGTCTGTCAGGTAGTACTTCACAGTGTCCCCATCGCTGGTGGAACGGATCCGGCAGTGCTGGACTCTGCCTGACCTCCTGAAGGAGGAGAGGGGGCATAAGGGAAATACAGGGTTCATAACAGATCTTTTTGTCAAGCACTTCCCCACCCATTCCTGGCCAACTGCTTGGGGAGCTTGTGAAGGGGCAAGGAATCTGTGTCATCTCATAAAACAACCAAAGTAACAAGCAACAAAAATCCTGACAAGGGAGGTTACAGGACCAAAAATCATAATTTTCAGCTGACAGTAGTTTAAAATCTGGCATAAACTTACTCTGCAAATTTTGCTCTGACAGCTCTCTGGGTCAGAAATCCATCTAAGGCTATTCCTCATAATGTCCCAACCAGACAAAAAAGAAAACACCAAACCCACACTATCAAAAAAAAAACCACAAAAAAAAAAATCCAAACCCCCCCCAAAAAAAACCAAAAGAAGCAAACAAACAAAAAAAACACAAAGAAAAGAAACTCTGAAAATTATTTATTATTTTCCTTTAGAGAATCCTTACACTGAAAAGATCAATCCCTGCTAACAAAGGTACACTCATGAAACTGCCTTTTCAGTGTAGAAACCAGCAATTTATCCTTAAATTAAAAGATCTAATTTTGGCCCACTCATTGAGGAAATAAATCCTGTATCCTGCCAGAACACTACAAAAGTTGAGGGGGAGGAATCAAACTGGTCATTCCTGCCCTGACAACCCTGCCAAAATGCACAATGCTATACTGAAGTTTAATTTAGAAAGCAGTCTTTCACAATCCCATCAATAACATTCTACTGCTATTCCTATTTCTCCTCAGCTATAAATGTATAAATGCATATTGGAAAAATGCACACATTTTTGTGCAATGCCATAAAACAAACAAATCCCCCATTAAATTTATGTGACAATGACCATACCAGAACGACAACGTGTAATCATCAGGGAAAGCTTCACTTTCCCTAACCAGGAATGTTCCATCCTTGCCACCCATTTCAGCACAATATTCCTGGAGCAGTTTCTCAGCAGTTGTTCTCCCCCCTTTCATTTTCCCATGGAACCATTTCTCTTTTAGGTGTAGTTCAGTGTGTTTCACCTCCTAGACCGGAAAATAAGATTTTTTTATAGCGCATTTCTAATTTTATGACTTTGAAACTATGTACTTGTTATTGGTGATACAATAATCTACTATTTCAGGATTTCAGCTCTTCCAAGGCCTGAACTTTCCAGCCAATCACCTTTAGAGTTACCCTCCTTTACGATCCACAACAGCCAAGTAACACGTTAGTAACACAATCACATTAGTTTATTCTGCTTTGTTTGAGAATCGCAGTAATACTTAAAAGACTTAGTGCACACATCAGCATTAGCATATAAGCACTGAAGTTATATTTTATTGTCTTTGTACTCCTCTTTGCAAGTCCTCCATTAACAAAGAGGAAAAGTTATTTTATTAAAAACAAGGTTAGCTAGAGTTGACCTTGGCAAACACCCTTTTATAGATTTTTTTATCTCCACACTTCTTACCTGATACAGAACCTCACCAATTTCATTGGCATAAAAAATACACATCTGTAGACATTGAAATAAGCTGAGATAATAAAAAGAACATGCTTAAATAATAAAACACAGCCGTCACCTTGGATGAATCTTCATCAGCATTCTGTTCTATATCATCACTGAATGAAAGCTTTTCATCAGCAATAGCACAGTAGTGCCGAGTCCATTTCTGAAAGTTGGGAGATATTAAAACCATTAACAGAGGGAAACTCACTAGCCACAATCTCAAAAAAGGTGCAACAATTAAAAAAATACCTTCACCTCATCCACACCTGTTCAACTGGCAATATTACTTACACAAATATTAAGATAATTCATGTGAATTTTCAGCGTTACAGAATTAAGTAACAACCTGTAGCAGATGTCATAGAAATAATACCTGTTCTATTGTGTCCCACATGTAAAGTTCTCCTTGTTGCTTCTTTTCTTCTTTCTTTTCTTCCAAGTTCACATCAATGTCTCCCTTTGGCCCCAGTTTTTTGTGCTTAAAAACAAGAAAAAAAACAACATTGATACTCTTGGAGAGAATCACACATAAAATTGGTCATAATCTTTCAGCACACTCAGTGTTACTTTCAGTGTTGCTGGAAGTATCTCCCTCCATTGCACAGCCACCTTCTGTCATTATCATAACAGCAGCTGTTCCACAAGGAACAACAGGGCTGGAATTTCTTTCATTAAAATTTAGATCCCATAATAAAAGTTAGAAAAAACTACTAGAGGTATCATTGAGGCAGTGAAGAAACAAGTAGTTTGATAAGATCTCACCATTCTTTAGAGAACAGAAAACATGAAGTGACACATACCAAGAAATAAGGATAAACAGGAATCCTTCTGCAGAAAGCAGCACATAAGGAACAAAAATCAAAACAAAAGGAAAAGATAAGGAATTAAAATGAATGAGGAATTCACTCTTTTATGAGAAATATGAGTACAAGGGAAATTCTTTATTTAAAAAAGGGTCAAGTTCTACTTTCTTTAGAGTGTTCACAAAAAAGTGTCTCAAGGGGCCACAGGCAATATCAATTACTTAACTGCAGTTATTGATGGGATTAATCATCTTATATCAGACCTCAACCACATTCAGTTCTGCACAGCCTACTCTTGGCAGATTTCAGTTGGACAGGCTTGTCTGAAAAATCTCCCAGGCCAGTGAAGTAGGTGTTGCCTCTGACTGTTTACTGACAACATTTTCTAAACAGAAGCCAAACAACACAAGCAGCTCACTGGCAGGTGCTGATCTATTTAAAGACTCGTCAGTGCTCTTTCAGACAGCACAGAGTGATAGGGATGTTCTCTTGTGCACATGCATAATAGTTTGCAATTCCCTTTAAATCAGATCTGTCATGTTATTAATCATGTGCCTATGCAAGTCCCCTCTGTGCTCTGCAAGGAAACAACAGACAGTCTGGAGAGAACAAAAAAAAACCCCAAAAACTTAAGCACAGAACTTTTGCACCTTACAGTGGGGTTCTTTTATTTCCAATCTTACATTCAATCTTATACCTATCTACCCTTATTTCTTCCATTCAGATGTTTAATACATGGGATGCAATACTGTTACAAGAGCAAGAAAACAGAAGCATGGACAAAGTGGTTATTATTTTACTACAGAGATCAGGAGCAGCTCTGAGATTCTTCACCAAATTTTGCCTTTTGAAAACTTCTACCACAGTTTCAATCTGAGAAATCTTCTTTTAGTTACGTTGTTGTTGCACAACAGGGCTGATAAAGCACCTGCACTGCCCACAGGGTACAAGAGTAACAGGGACTGCTTTTTCAGAGCAGTGTCTCTGTGTTTCACAAGTGGCTCACTGAACTGCGTATTTAAATCACACTGAGTTAGCAAACACTCATCAATTTGTGAAATCCTCACAGCTTCAGCATGCAGCCACAAGAGCTTTGGGTTTCACTTGAATGAAAGGCAGTCTTTGAAAAAAAAATAGTAATACTGATCTGTCTATTCAAGAACATACTTCTATCATTTTTAAGCAGCCCACATGGTGTAAAATGTCTGTGATGAACATCTGCAGCACTGAACCCTTGTTGAAATTTAGCAGTGACATTTCAGGAGCTGGAAGACCTTTAGAAAAGAGCTGACATTTGATCTGGCACTTGAACTGCCAACTCTTACTGCAAAGAAAACCAAGAGCAAGCAGTTTAATACAGAGTTTTACAGAACACTGTACATTACTGCAAAATGTAATGAATAAACACTTCAAGCAGGGGGTTTCTTGAAACTAATCTGTGAAGTCAGGAACAGTATTTCTGGCTCCTGCTCTTGTTCTCCTGTTTTATCTCCCAGCACACAAAGCAAGCCTACCTTGATGATGATTTTTTCTTTCAGCTGGGTTGGTGATGGGAGCTGATCTGCACTGGCTTCAACAGGCTTCATCAAAAGCTGATCCCCAAACACCTCCTTGAACACCTTGGCCATGTGTCGCTGCTGCTCCACACTGCAGTGCTCTTCAATTGACAGAATGACTGGGTATCTTTGGTGGACAAAACCAAGGTGAATGAAGACAATTTTTGTTTGCTACAGCTGGCAAGGCAAGGAAGACAACACCCTCCCTCAGGCCCCAGATGAGAGAAAGTATTTAAAGGAAACAAGAAGACAAAAGGAAGACACAGACACAACAAATAATAACAGATGTGCAATGACAGAGTTGCCAAGGTCAGAAGGGACCTTTGAAGGCCCATCTAGTCCAAACCCCTTCTTTAGGAAGGCCCAATTCCTAGGTTAGATCAGGTTGTTCAGAACTTTATCCAGCCAAGACTTGAATATCTGCAAGGACAAAGATTCCCTCCAAGCTCTTTGGGCACAGTTTCACTGCTAAAGCACCATTATGTGAAAATCTGTTTCTCCTCAAAATCGTGTCTGTTTTCCTTCACATGGACCCTGAGAAGAGTCTGAAACCATAATGCATCCCATATTATGGTTGTCACTAACACAATGTTCCTGTGCAGACACATACCAAAATATTGCCTCTCTGTGTCCAAGTGGTGACATGGAAAAACAGAACACTGACAGCTTGATTTCTTTCCCAGTTATTAAGTAATATTTTTCATGTTAAGGACATCTCAGCACAAGTTACAGAAGGGCAGAGATGCAGATTTAAACCCATGTTACCAGTTCAGGAGACATGCTATGAGTTCTGTATCTTCTCAGCTAAGATCTCCCCTACAACACAAACACCACCTGACAGACATATTATTTGTCAGTTGTACCATTTTATTAATTTTTTAAAAGATTTAAGACATACTATTAAGCACTTGAAGTTTCACTTTCAATTTAATAAAAGACCCAAACAAGGAGCTGGAAACTACTTTAGAGTACTCGCTATCTTCCTTAGCAACAAATGGTTATGCACTGGGACTTTTCCTCAAAACTGCATCTATTAAAGACTCACATATGGCAGTAATGAAGACTACTGGAATCCATTATTCTCTGATTACTTTTTGCTCTAGTTTGCAGGGAAATTAAGTTCAGAAAGGTCTAAGCATATGAAAAGAGGCTGAAGGAAAATAAAGCTTACTCAGATGTAACAAAGGCGTGGTCTTTGATTGCCTGCACTACGTCATCAAACTTGATCTTTGTTGTCCGTGTCCATCCATGGTAAATGATGGGCTTCCCATCAGGACCATCCCAGCAATCCACTAGAAAAGACAAGCAGTGGAAAAAGTAAGAGACCAGGTAGTTCCTTAAATGACTCTGCTAAGAAGAATACATCGAAAACTTCAGTGTTCTGTATACTGATTCACAGACCTTAATGTTCTAATAAAATATTCTATCAGATGAATTTATATCTCTCACAGAGGAAACTGAATTTACTTGAGTAACAGCAAGACAAATAAAATACATTATAAAACCTTCCTAAAGCATTATTATGTGGGAATCTGGAAATAAGAGATTCAGGCAACCGAAGTGTCAGTCTACTAGTTTAGAGTAATCTTCCAGGGATAAACACATTCCAACAAGTGACAAGTTGAGAGCTTCTGTCTTTTGTTGATTTTAATCTGGAAACTCTAATTTGAGATACATTTTGCATTAGTCAAATAAACAACATGAAATTGAAGTGAAAATTCTCAATAAGGAACACAAGCACAGAGCTGAAGACACATAGACAATCGATGGAAAACAAATGCACCAAGACTTCAACTGATTTACAAGCAAGTTAAACAGGATGGCACAAAAAATTTCTGTGCCTTAGTCTTGTCTGTAGTACACTGAAGGTAAATAAACTGTCTATCTATGCTACACAGGTACTCCAGCTTAAATCCTAAGCTTTCATATAGATTCGGGATTGAATTTTTGGTGTAAAGTGAGAGGAGATTTAGGAAGACTTTCTTAAAACTGCCTGGGAACAAGAACCAGAGGAAGTGAGGTATTGGTGAGACATAAGAAAAACAATTTAAGGAATTGTGATTTTTATATGACTAACTTCAAATCCAGAAAACAAACAGTTCTTGATTTCAGTTCTTTTTTCTTTCTTGGTAAACAAGGGAAACTGCTTGTGTAGACAACACATTATAAACCAGTTCACAAGCTCTCTACTCACACTCAATACATCGACATCCCATCCTGAGGCACCTGATGTAAGCTTCTGTGGAGGATTCACTGCGAAGCTGGTCTCCTGTCAGGTACCTAAGGAGTCAAAGGAAATGGTAAAAAAGACAGGGAGTCAATTTCAGCCAGTTCTCACTCACTCACTGGGTGACATTTTGCCTCCTGACATGGAGAATGTATGTTGGGGTTTTTTTGTTGTCGTTTTGTTGTTGGTTTGTTTTGGGTTTAATTCTGGTGGAAGAACCAGACTTTGCTGAACCTCATGCTATCAGGTTTTTGAATGGACCAAATTACAGGAGGTTAAAGGCTCAATCTAAACAGCAACCAACTCTGACATCCTTCTAGAGAGCAAATCATGAGCTTTGAAACACACCTAAACCTCATCATGCTCAGGGAGGGATGTGGAAGGTATATAGTGGGATATCAGACCTCATACTTCAAAATACAACTGTATGCTATATCCATATCCACTTTATTGCATTCCCTGCATTATTTTATTTGTTCGTCTCTCCTCCCTCTTTACACCTTTTTTTCCATTACAATGATAGGTTAGCAAATCCCCTTCATCTGAAGACAGTTCAAACTCATCACCACATACTTTGTACAATTAATGAATTCTGACATGAGCTCAGTGAGACTGGAAAAAACAGAAGTCCCTTCAGTAACTTAAATTTCTGAAAGCAGAGAGACTTTCAGAACAGTTTCAACTCAATGCTTTTTTTATTTTTGTAACAGGATTTGGGTTTTTTGACAGCTGAGCTGAGTTATATCTCAAAACCTCTACAATCTTATGAGCAGGGGGAAAAGGAGCACCAGAAACTCCATTTGCCATATTTATATCACTGTAGGAAGGTTTCACACATCCACACAGCACATTTCTGGCATAATTTACTGGCTCTCTTACACTGCTACATTTGTTTGAACTGGGATAGACAACGGGACTTTTGGTAACTTACGTGTTATGAGAGGAAGAAATCCAGTAGTGGGACAAAGGATTATTCATATCCTGCACATCTATTGAATCATATTTCTCATCCCAAATACTGTTTTCTTTTGCAAAAAGGTACGCGAGGAACTACGATACAAAGGGAGAGACTGAATTTAAACATTGTTAGCATATGAGAATAAAAGAAACCCAATAATGCAGCAAGAGGGGCCTAGAGGACCTGCCACCCAGTGAAAACTCTGTGAAAGAAGTCTATGAGAACTACTACAAAGTACCATTATCTCACCTCATCAACAAAAAGGAAAGGTTCAGCAGTTTCTCTCATAGTGTCGTCAATAAACTTTGTCATTTGTTCTCGGACTTTACTGAGGTCCTGTGCCCAAGATTCCTTCAGATAATTACAATACAGTAGAAAAAAAAAAGCTTTAGAAGCGGTGTTATTCAGTACAAAAATCAAACAAGGAACAGAGATCTACAGATACTCACTACATAAGTACATATGTGCATTGACAGGCAGAAAAAAGCTGGCCTCCTTGGACAAGCCTTAACTTTAATCTCTCTCATTTCTAAGTGAAATCTGAACATCCTTTGAAAACAGTGAAATTGGGAGAAAAAGAAAGTAGCAAGCTGATACAGGAAGTGTAGGTCTCACTTTTCAATCACATTTGCAAACCTGGAGCTCAGCAGTACCTAGCAAACATTGCACCATTTTTTCCCATGGAGTCTGTGCTAAATAACATTCTAGAAATCCATGAACACAATTCCAATCCCTGCCTCCATCCTTATCTGCTTGCTGGCACAGGACATCTAACTGGCTCCATTCAACAGAAAATTACCTTTGCCTGGAATGCAGGCAGGCAGCAATGTGAGAGCTGCAAAAATGGGGCTGTGGCCAAGGCATTACCCCAGGTCACCTCTGGTGACAGCAGCAAGCAGGCCAGGCATTCATCTCTGACTGCACCCAGCATTTACTTCTAACCTTGTCTGTTTATCTACATGACTAAGTGGAGGCTTGTTAAAACCTTATTTACTTTGTCCTCCCCCTTGTCCTTTGGTGCACCTTCAGAGGCTTTACAGAGATGAAAAATAATAGTTCTTGTGGACTTCAATGGCAACAAAGGAGAAATCTTTCCAAGGCCCTGTGTTACAGTGACATCGATCATATTCTGTGACACTTCACATTTCTTTTTAATGAGCACAGAATTCTGTGATACGACCCCAAGAAAAAGCACTCAGTATTTCTGTAACCTTCCCACCTGCTGCTCGTGTAGCAGGAATCTCTGGAAGTCATGGAGGTGAACTGCTGACGCATCTGGACGGTCAGTATTTCTTTAAAAAAAGAAAGGGAAAGTGAAGCTAAAGAAATAAGAGAGGGCAACCAGATGTTACAGCAGAAGATGACATAGATTTGTACCTTGGATTTACAGTATAAATGTGCTGCCACCAGCAAGGGACTTTTTATAATTTCAATGGAATTTAGAGTAGGCTTGTAATACTGTATTATCCAATTACTGTATTTTGAGCCTCTGGATTCCTGATGTACTTTTGAGAGTGATTCATTGGGGAAAGCACCAAATCCATACTCATTGCTTTGTAGCCAATGAGCTGCATTAATTTGACAGGGCTGTTGGTAAGTTTAGTCAGGGCACATGGAAAAACTTCTTTTAAATTATCACAGAGTCACACTTCCACAAATAATTCCTTCTGTGTAATATTTAGATGAAGTACTGTGATAGACCAAAACCTTCTGAAAAAGGAGGCAAAGTGCAGCTGCACCAAGGGAAAATGGTATCACTGATTTTGCCTTTTGTAAGTCACAACCACAGCAGCATCTGGTAGCAGAAATGTGCTTATAAATCTGTGCTTTTAAGCAGTCTCACACAATTTAATTCATGACATGACCCAGAGCTAAGGAAATACTCAATACACTCAGAGCAAACTTTGTAAGTTACTTCCTGAATCCGTTAGTGTAATATTCAAAACCAAGATAAACTGGTTCAATCCACAATCAACGGGTTAGCAATGACTGTGCCTTCTCTTCTTCATGCTGTACACATCTTACTTAAACTTCCAAGTCCATCAAGTGGAAGATGCAGAAACCATTACTATCAGCATTCAGCTCAGGTCTTGGCAAAGGCTGTGCACCACACCACTCTTCAGACTGAAGCTAAAATTTCTAAAATTGTCCTTCCATAGCTCTGTTCAGCTCTTTATAAAATCAGAGGGCAGGAAACTTCAGCCTACACGATTTTTGTAGTCAGAAAGTAAAAAACAATCACCAGGACTTACTTCCAATGTAAATTCACCTTTCTGAATGCAAAAATATTCATGATTTCTTTTCACTTACAAAATATCAAAACAAAAAACAAATTTAAAAAAGAAGTGATGTAATTAAAAAACAATCTTGCAACACTACAACCATATGAAAACATGGAAAAATAATACAAATGAAGAGTCTCACCCAAGAATGAAAACAGAGGAATCCTTTTTGAATTCATCAAGAATCTTAAAAGAAACAAACGAAAAACAAACAAACAAACAAAAGAACATAAAAAAGGGGAAAAATATAAATAATAAAAGAATATCCAATTTTCTAAGTCCATCTAATAATGTGCATTGGTTTGGAAAGGGGAAATAAATGCCTGTCTGCTCTAGAGAAATTGCATCCAAGTTGACAGGACACATTTTTAATTAAATGCATAAGAAAAAACATACTGCCAAGGCTGGCAACTGCACTTCAGGCCTTTCAATGTGAACACAATTCTCAGGCAAAATACTTGTTTTGATAATACCTGCTTATGCAAACAGTCAAATTTCTGGGGAGTTTTTATTGTTTGATATCCCAAAAAACCCTGAAATTAAGTATCATCCATCACATTTATTCAAGTGAATATAAAACCTAAATTGTTTCTAGCTTGGCACAGCATCATTGGAGACTGCAGGAAACTTATCAAGTGACCCAAAGCACTTGTAAGCAAATTGAGAAGTTTCTTTGCAATGATTCACACAGGGCAATAACAAGAGCTTAAGGAAGTCACAAAGGCTCCTTACTGTGTGTTTTACTCTTCAGCTTTCTGCTCAAGCTAATTTACAGCACTTTCATGGCCAAAACTAAAACCTGTCAGTAAATCTAGGTTTTTTATCACTTCACCATGATTTCAACATCACTTTTAAACAGCACAAGCTCTATTGCCAGAAAAACAGCACTGACTTTGACTATCAAAGCTTCTAGTTTAGCATCTGCAAAATTAAAGTTGAATCCACAATAAGCACATAGTCAACAAAGACATTCATGCAAGTAATTTCATATTATGTGTTTTCACACAGTTTTAAAGGGTTTCTAACTTTCTGAGTCACTAAATGCATGCAGTTTCCACCAGCTTCATGAATCTGTACAGTGAATACAAGGAAACAGTAGTCAGGCAGTTGCCCACTTAAATTATCTAAAACGTAATTCCACTGCATTTATGCCTCCCAAGGACTGTCTGATGCATGTCCTGTAATGGACTCACTGCTGGTAATCTGGGATATGGAATTGCTTCTACCAGTAAAAAAGATCAGCCAAACCTAATGAAAAGACCTTCTGCATCCTGAACAAACTCACAAAAAGAATTCTTCCTCAAAACCCCATAATATCTGTGCCTATCTCTACTACCAACACACAAGAAGCAATATGAATGAATGACTTGTTCATCTTCTTAGGCCAAGTGCTGATAGTGACTGTTATCTACACATCAAGTACAGCACTGCACCCTTTTTCTCTTACAAGAATGAGGAAAAAAGAAAATCAGTAACAAACAAAAAGATAACCAGCTCTCACTATTCTGATGCAGCGGTTGGACAGTATGAAGACTATTTATGGAAAGCTTACCAATTTCTGTTGTTCAAACATGATTTTCTTGTAGAACAAATGAAATTGTTCAAAAGAAAGCTCTTCCTTGTGAGCACCTATTTCCTACAACAGAAAGTAGCATGCAGTTTAGAATTCCCTGAACTGCATTTGCACCATGAACAAGTTACTCTTATTCCAGTTGGTATCCTCTCATGCATTCTGTTCTACTTCAACTTTACTTGTTTTTAACCACTTGGGATCTTTTAATTTATTTATGTTTTTAAGAATACAAACAAGAAAACAGATGTTGGTTCATGATATAGTGCCCCTAGCCCACATCTTTGGTCTTGTGTTTTGCACCTTCAATCCATTTCCACAACTAAAAGAGAAGTAGAGCCTCATTTACTCATTGTTAGCTGGAGAGCAGAAGCAGGAATGTGTGCTGTAAGGGTGGAGAGCTGGAAAGCAGGAAAGGGTGGGGATATTCAAGGTTCCTGTAGAAATGGAGCAACCTTCAAAAGTTATTAATATTGGCATTAGTTGGACAGAAGAGGTTATTATTTGTTCATATTGAAAAAAAAAATTAAGATAAAATTCACGTAGAAGAAAAAGAAAGATAAAATACTTTTCTATGTACTTGCACAGTACTGGAACTCAAAATCCAATGTTGGCTTTGGTGAACCACACAATGAAAAGAAGGAACATTTATGTCTGTATTTTCTTATATCCTCAGAAAGAGGCAAAGCCAAGCTGAGAAATTAATCCATATAATTTATTTAACAGTACATGGCATGAATCAAAAATACAGAAAGTGTCCTAAAAAGAAACATCAACACCTCTCAGATAACACCAAACACATTTAAGTAATCAGGTAATTACCGCAAATTTATCCTTCAAGTACTTCATGCTGCTCACTTTGAAGTTTACTTGGGGAAGGACAGTCTTCAGCTCTCTAAGACTGATACTGGGAGGAAAAAAAAAAAGGAGAAAAAAAAAAAGATAGCAAAATCACCACAGTTGTGTTGTGTCTAGTCAGCTTCTCATATATTTTCTATCAACACCAAAATGTAACTATTGAAACATTTTGGGTAGGGCTCATCTCACATACCTGTAAACTTCTGTAAACTTAACACCTACATGGAAGCAAGCTAGACATGGAGAAACAGGCATTTCAATTAATTTGGACATCCATGTTAGGATGAAAAGAACTGTGTTGCAGAGATATCTACTTCTCACTCAACAATTCATCAGATCTAGATAATCAGCTCAAACATGTAGATATTTATATACAGTTAGATGAACTGCAGCCTTTCTTACACTGAAACTGCATTACAGACACAGAAAACATCATACAAAGGCTGTACCAAACAGATGAGCACCATCAGAAAATTTAAAAGCCCCAATTTTCAATAGCACTGTAACCTTTTTCTCCAGATGTTTTTGGTCTGGTGACATTGATTTACAGCAGCAAGACTCTTCCCTTCTGCAATATCTGAGCATGATCTCATTCTCCTCTCCCAACCAAGTCTTTCCTTCCAGTTCCATTTACATAGACCTGCTAATTCTTTTTGCAGAGTTTCAGAATACCCAGTGATATCCCAGCAACACTTCAAAAACCAAAGTTTTCTAGATAACAGCAAGGCAGCAAGTCAAGAGAGCACAGGTACAAGACCTGTGGGTCCTGCTGCTGAAGCCCACAAACCATTAAAGCAATACCAACAAAAAAGACTGAGGAACCCTGCCTTGACCTACAGGAAAATTCATAAGCCATTAAACCTCTGCAAACAGAGTCAGAACAGAGTTGCTTGAAAGCAACAGAACCAATTAGCACACAGATGAAAGTTACACTTCCATTCTACAGTGTCCATACAAGCAGCTACCCCGTGAGATATTCTCATCTCCATTGTGCAGAGAGGGAAAGAGGCAAAGCAAGAAGGAACTAAGCCAAAATCCATGTCCAAGCCAGATTAGAACTCAGGAAATTCCTGGCTTTTCGCCTTGTTGCCAGACCTCTGAAAAAAACACTGTTAGAAGCAAGAATGAGCACTCCATTTGTACCCTAAACACCAAGCACATGCAATTTCCTTTGGCCAGACAAGTGCAAGGGAAAACACAGAGCTGGGACTTCATTACCACTGGAAAAACCCTGTGGAACAGGACTCGCCTGGAAGCCTAACCTTTACAATTAACTTCCCTGAAAACCACAGCTCCAAACACAACAGACCTCCGTGCAAATTCCTTTCCTGAATTTTTCTAAAAGCACATATCATCTAGGAAGAGAAGGAAAAGCTGCCCTCTCCACAGTGCAAGTCCCCTTGGTCCCAACCAAGCTGCCTTGTAGCAATAAAACAACCCTAAAGTAACAAATGAAACCTCTTGAGCAGGCACCTACGGTCAGCCAGAGCTGCTCCATCCTAACATTAGTTTTTGCTTCATGAACCCAAACAACACATTCCCAATTGCAGGATTAGTTCTCAAAATGCCTCAAATCAGGAGGCACAAGTCAATATCCAGTAAAGGATGGGACTGACCCCTTCCCAACTGTGGCCAGTTTAGGAAACACAGCTCTGAAATGGGCTCTCAGCTCACCCTGCATAGTGCCACAGGCTGTCTGCACAAGGGTGTGATTTCCTGCAATTACACAGCCTCGGTCACACAATGAAACACCACACTGCAGTTAGCTTTTGGGAAAAGGTGTACATGAAAGGAAAAGCATGAGCTTTTCTACACTGATTTGCACTTTAGAACAAAATTCACATTTCAGACAAAGAGAAAAATCATGGTGAAATAATAACACAGAGGGGAGGAAAAGTTAACATTCTTCTCAGTGTTGCATGATTTCTGGCAGCTCTAAGGAGAGGTGTGCAGCTGAATTCATTTTTTTAAAAAAGTCTCCTTTGCAAAAGCTACAAACCCACATCACACATGGACCTGAAAGGAACTACTGAAACTCAAACACGTGAAGCCACACATCACACTGGGAGCTACAACCCATGGGACTTCTTTCACATGAGAAGCACCAGGTCAGAGGTGATTCTTTGGCTTTGGTCTGTTCAAATACGAGGCAGACACAAGCCCATGGCCAGGCCAGTTGCTGGTTCTGGTCTGTCTGTGTTAGAGCCTGGTCACTGCAATGCAAACACAGCTCAGCAATGAAGGAAGTCATGTGGCACAGCTGCACAGGAGAGCTCACAGCAGGTTGTACAGTCCAACAGCTGGGCTCCAACTCAGCTATGACAGGGCAAAGGCCTCAACAAAACAAGCAGCCTGATGTGGCTGCACAACGGAGCTCAATCTCTACAGTAACACACTGCTCATTTTGGCAAAGTAATTCTAGGCTAAAATTGACAATACTTAGTTTTCATCATTTGTTTCCTTATTACACCATGTACATAAACCTGAGGGAGTGCTGTGAACACACTGTATTTAGCAAAAGCAAGGGCAAATGCCATTTTCAGTGGTCTCATATTTCACATTTTGGACACTTAATTACTTATTTATTTTCATTCCATGTTAGAATCTGCAACAAAAGTTCACTAAGAACAACTGAACAGAGTTCTTACCTGTTTTTTCTAGTTTGATCAACAGAATAGATCTGCTTTCTCAGCCAGCTTGTGGAAAAGAGGGAGAAAAAAATAAATTTAAGAATTATAACAAATATACAGTCAATGAAATTTCAAAATCCATAGACAAAACTCAATAGAAATACTTAAAAGTCTTAAGATAGGTCTCTTTTAGTAAAGCAAAAACATTTCCAGTGTAGCATCTAAGGATCCAGCCAGTTTTTTTAACCACATTTGTAAATATGTACTTTTCTGCTGCATTTTAAAGTCACATAAACAACACAGGAAGGGGAAGGGTGGGCAGGACAGAAAAGAATGAGTAACCAGAAGCTGTAAAAATGTAAGAGAATAAAGTGAGCCAAAACTTCAGCTAATCTAAACTGGAGTAACTCCATAAAGTCAATGATTTCTGCCAGATTTATCTTTGAGCTGCTGGCTCAGATATCTCTCAGATGCATGAAAATTAAAAACTAGAGGAAGGGAAAGGGGTTTAGAGAATTTTAAAGAAAATCCTCATTACACTGCATGTCAGTTTTACATGCACAGTAAAATACTATCAGTTGCATTAATAATAAATATACATGCATACACAGTTTTGATCTTCAGCCTCAACAGGAATTACTCCTGTTTGACAACATCAGTGTCAAAGCCACAATTTGGTCAGGGAGCAAGAGAGGGCAGAACATATCCTTGCAGCAGGTAACAGCAGACCACAAACAAAAATGCCACCAGTGATGAAAAGCAGTGGGGTATGGAGACATCACTGAAGCCCTGTCAACAGAAGTGGCAACCTGAGCATGAGCAGTTTCACACACAACATCCTCTGAAGGATAAGGGTGCAGTTTCACCTTCATATGGCTGACTTTGGAATTTTCCAAGAAGCCAACACACAAACACCAGCTGTTCTTGTGATCTCATGAAGAGATTTTGTTTTGAGTGCACAGAACAAGGTAAATTGCAAGCTCACATTAGCGTATGAAGCAGAGTGTGACTCCAGAGCACAGATGTAGCAAAACAGACATTGACAATTTCCATAGGAGCTTTCAGTGTCATACACTAACTGCAGAGTGTTCTTAGTGTAGCTGGTAAGTACCACGTATTGCACCTTAAAAATTTCATTCAGATTTTCCACTTTCAATTCCCAAGAAGCATCCAGTCTCACAATGTGAAAATATGCCCACAAACCTCTCTGTGATCGCAGGTGTGGGAGCACTCATGACCTCTTGATACAAGATATTCAAGCCACACAACCATTTATCAGTATCATCTTTAGAGTCAGCTGAAAAAGATAATATACTATGGTTAAAATCAAAACAAAATCAACACAAAATCAAGACATAACTTATTTAGAGAAACCATAGTATACAAAGCTGCTGACTAACCTTCCTCTTTGGTAAACCTCATTGCATCGCTTCATGTTGCTACTAATAAAACTAATAAAAAACAGCATAATTTTGGGGGCAAGTAAGCTCTGGCAAAAAAATTTCCCTTTAGAACACTGCTTATCAGAGCAGGAAAGTTTCAATATCTCAGCAGAAACACTCTAAAACTACTGCTGAGCTCCTGTAGTTACACAACGAAAATTCCTTTTCTTATCTTCTGTCTCCAAAGTGGCAAAAGCCCAGAACCTAGATCAGAGCAACCTGAAGTGCACAGAAAGAAGAACTCAGTACTGCTATAGCATAAAACTGGTTCATTATATTCCCAGCAACCTACAACAAAATTGCAATATACTGGCTTTTGACATAACCACCTTCTATCTACCTGAACCATGCCTCTAAACACAGATTGTTCCAGACTGAGGCAAGAGGAACAGAAAGGGAGCAATGTACAAAACTGGTGTAGCTTATATAAAACATTTTAATACAAGTGAAAAAATGGTCTAAAATTCCTTACGTGGCTTAGCTAGAAGCCAGGTGCATCTTCCTCCCAGCCCTGCAAATTAGTACATCACTGCCTTGTTTTGCTGAAATTTTAGTTTGCCTTTCCATTTCCCAAACCAGAAGAGTCCTTCCCATCATTTATCATGATTGCATTTGGTGATTCTTCAATCTAATCGAAGCAAGATGAGGAACTGCCTCTGGGCACAGCTTTTGCCTAGGAAATACCAGCTAAGCTGAAAGAACCTTGCATGAGATGAGATCATAACAGCCCTCAGCTGGGCAAAGTCCATTTGATTTAGCAGGCTGGCTCTGATATTGCATGAAGGCATCCTTCAATTAAACCAGCTCTGAAAAATTATTTTCACACAGGAGCTTAAATCTTTTAACAGCCTTCAAAGCAAACCAGTTTCTCAAAAGGTAAAGATTACACTTTATTTAAACATACTTTCAAACAATGATTTATCCCCCAAGGATGAAGTTGGAGCCCAGCCTCAGCTCCCCATGGAAATGTTTTTCAATTAGTTACAGTTTCAGAAAGAACACCCGCTACCACTGCCAAACCAATTCTTCTCCCGAGACAATTCTGCCCTTTATGACAGCTACCATTCCCTTCAAGTAACAATTCTTTTATATTGTTTTAAGAAACCATGACAAAGCCCTTCAACACGGAAAAGGATTTCCCCTTTATTGAAAGTTATATCGTGTTGTTCTGCAGTTCAGCATTACAGCAACATCTCACGGTACCAAGTGCTTTCAAAGTATTGGCAGAGGCCTGTTTTGAGAACTGCCATGGGGGAAGGACTCTTAGAGGAAATCAAGCTGAGGTACCTGGCACAGATGGATGTAAGCACAGGCACTTAGAATTTGCACAGACTTCAGTCAACAAAGGTAAAACTTATTTAAAGTTAAAAACATCTAAGAATGGATTAGTCACAAGTAGTTTTTCATTTCAAAAGTATCCACTGCAAAAACTTGTCTTCTAATACTGCAATCTATAAGAAATTAATTCCACAAATAATAATAAAAAAAATCTGCCAGTAGTAAAACACTTAAAAAGCACCCCACTTTTCTCACATTAAGATTCTGCAATTAAGTTCATGATTTAAATGGGTAAGCATGTTTCTGCTCAGGACAGAGAGAACTACGACTCCAAATACATTGTCTGTATGGTTCTACACCAACAAGCCATTACAAACTTTTCAGAAAAGAAATCTCTTTGCAAATTCCACTAGTTAGAAACTGTATTCAGCCTGTACTGTAAGAATTTATATCCCTTTTAATTTCAAAAACTTTGGGTTTGTGATCCTGGATAATCTTGCCTGAAATAAAAAGTGCCCCAACCTTTTCTATAGATCTCTTCATTTTCAATTTATCACCTTCCAATTTTATTTATGGTCCCCTAGTACTTATTAGAAGAGGTTTAGTATTATCAGGTGACATGCACACAAATAACCCAAACTAAAACTTCATTTTTCCAAATTAGTCTGCAGTTGCTCATAGGTGATAGGAAAATTTCTGTCATACAGCTGCAGTCTAACTTTTTATGACCGTTGTTTCCAAAAATATTTTGGCCAGACTAAAAATGTCAGGACAATATTCTGGTGACACTGAATAGTTGTCTTTAAAGAGGGCAATGTCACCTCTGCTTTTCAGTGTTGAAAACCTTACTGGAGATATTTAACCAGCAAAAGTCTACCTTGCAAGAAAAAATCAGAAATAACACTCGCATGATGCACCATTTGAAAGTGGAACATTCCAAACGCAGCAGGTCACAGACAGGAAGGGCTGAGTAAAAGGTCTGTCTCCAGATTTAAGCATCTGGTGCACTCCTGAACTGCTGAAGATAAAACCACAGTATCCTGTGTATTCCTGTTCCATCAATGTGTTTGACTTGTTCAATTGGTAGCTTTAAAGAAGAAAGAAAGAAGATGGAAGTACCTGCTAAACTTAAGGTGTTGAGGACAAACTGGGTACCATAAAAAATAGTGAAGCAGTGTTCTTCTCTGTGCCTTGCTTTGCAACGTTCAAAGTCCTTTGAATTCTTTCCTGGGCGAATTTCTTTTATTTCCATCAGATCCACTGAAAGGAAACAACATTCAGTCAGTACAACTGCAGAGCCTGAAATGGTAAGATGGATAACTCAAAGTATGCACACACATACTATATACATATATATATATATATATAAACTTACAGATCTGTATTGCACAAGAAATGCAAATTGTGCCAGCTTGCAATCCACAAATCAATATATTACTAATAGACAATAGTAGAGAGGGACCAGAAGAAAAATAACCTGTCATATTTTTATTATTTCACCATTGCTGATTATCCATGGACAAGATGCATACACATGGCCCGTTGGGTCACAGAAAATGTGATTTCACAAATGGCATTAACTCTAAGCAAGTAATTTCCAATTGCCATGACAACTATTCAGAAACAAAAAAGGAAAGATACAATTCTACCTTAAAGTTATGTGTATCTTAGATAGCCAGCTAACCCTGTCAGCCAGTACAGCCACTGGTACTTTCAAGAAGAATATTTAAAGCAGGACTATAAAGAGAAAATTGAGCTTAATAATTAAAATGTTTATGAGTTTTTTCATGGCCAGCTCCAGAGAGACCTATGTTATTTAACATAACCTGTTGTATCACTTTTACCTCGCTGCTCTCCAGAGAACACAGGCAGGCACTGGAGCACAGCAGAATGGGAACACTCATTTTCCCAAGGCAGCTCCCTTTTTCTAAACCCTTGCTACAGGGCCTGCATAACAGGAGTGAGACAGCACTGACATAGAAATATGTGTGCTCTCAAGATAAGATACTTATTAGAAAACTGAGGAAGTGGTTTTGCTCTGGCTGTGGACCAGAGAAATAAACAGCTCTTTCCACTCCTGGACAGTCTTGACTTACAAGCTACAGGATGAAGAGTGAAGAAAAACATTTCATGGCTGCTCTTGCAACGTATTTATCAGACCTAGAAAGATCCGAGGAAAACTGCTGAGGGTTTCTGTCCATGCATTTAAGAATTCCACAATATAAAGCCCTTGTTTTAAATGAGCACCTCATCAGTAACAGAAGATCATTAATAACATAATGAACCAGCAGCTCTGCTGCCAGACGAGGGTGAGCTGAGCAATGGTAAAGCTTCCACCTGTGTAATGCTGAGTTTCTGTGATGTCAACAAGGACAGACAAGCAAGGAAGTTCATCAGCAAAATCCTGATAATGAAATATATCTTGGAACTTCTTATTCTGTGCAAAGTATCCCAGGCCAAACTTCTACTAGACACTCCTTTCTCACAGTCATTAAATAACTTGCACTGTGAAAAGAAGACCTCAAAGGTTGACCTGAACTAATCATAGGAGA
Source organism: Orthonyx spaldingii (assembly GCA_013397795.1). NCBI lineage: Eukaryota > Metazoa > Chordata > Aves > Passeriformes > Orthonychidae > Orthonyx > Orthonyx spaldingii. The sequence goes on from VZTJ01002441.1 coordinate 2,077,072, forward strand.
CAAGCATCTTTCTTAAATGAATTTTTCCAAGCATTATTATTCTCAAGGTAGAGATTTTAATGTCTCAGCCTCCCTCTCAAACCATGAAAACATCTTCTAAGATCTGCATATCTGATTGGTCAAGGTCCCTAAATTTAGATGCAAACTGCTAAAATAAATTTACATTGTGCCTATAAATGACCGGGAACCAAAAGCTCCTAATGATGACTCTGATCCCCTTACCATTCAGAGTCTCACTTAGATTCCTAAAGATGTATCCAAATTACCGTCCTAAATGTCACCATCTGAAAAGGTTGACCTTAACCCACCAGTTTACATTAATATCAGCAGAGAAGAACCAGGCTGCAGAGATAGAAAGTACCCAAATGGAGAGGGGAGGAGGTTGCATGGCTGCAGTAAATGGAATGGGACACCAGGCTGGCTCATTCTAACCATTGGCAAGTGCAACCCGAGTCACCTCTTCTGCTTTCCCTTCACCCAGCTAATCCCTGCAGAGAAACATAGTTTTAACTTCAAAGTGAATCACACCTTTCCTTTCAGACTCCTATAAATCCACACACATGAATAACACAACTAAAGGCCCTCTTGAAGTACAAACTATAAGCAGCAATAAAAGAGATTTCACAACCTGCATTGCTGTTGTCATTTCCATGGGCTCTTACCTCACATTGACCTCTGAAATAAACACACAAACTTACCCAATGTCTCGCCTCAGTTACACACACTCACTACAGCTCTTCTCCTTGCATTACAGCTTTTCAACCCCACCATCCCCTCCTCCTGCATGAACCTGTGTGTATGTACATCAAGGCACAAGGATTTTTGTATGCACAGATGTGTTACTGCTTCTCCAACTGGTCTTTCAGGAAGAGTTTCACTATACCCTAATTGCTAAACATTCAGCAAATAGAGGAATGGTTCGGTAAGAGAACAAAACTGGGTGAAAGAGAGGAGAAAAATATTTATATTAGAGAAACTCAAATTCAAAATTTAATATCCCTCTTCAGGCAACATATTCTATACATCCTACAAAATTTGGGCAAGATATCATTACATTTGCTTAGAAAACAAATGAAACAGGTACACAACACAAGTTTTATTAAACATTCTTTAGATTTTTACAGAAATAAAGATATAATACTTATTGTAGTTTCAGAAAATGAATAGAAACTACCTGTCTGTATTTTAATGACATTTCATAGTGTTGGTTAGGAGGTATTACTCTACATTATTGAAAGGAAAGCCAATGTAGAGAATCAATGGGAGAAAAGAGAAAATGAACACCAGGCATTAATTCTGGTCTTGCACTAAGCTCTGCAGTGTCCCCAGGAGTCGCCTGACACCCTCGACATGATGCCCACTAACTCCAGAATGGCTGATTCCAACCACACCAAGAAAGGAGCAGGCCAGGAAAAGCTGCAACATATTCCAGACTCAGTAAATCAGCTGTACCAACTTAGCTGTTACACAGTTACTGTGAACTTTTTATAGCACAATCTGTCAGTGAACAATTAAAATGTAATTTCATACCTATGCCAGAACTGCAGGCACAGCACCTCAGACACTCTATTTTTGTACTCCCTTGAAGTATTGGAGCTTTCCTCTCAATCCCACATGCAAATTGCAGAGCCATATCCTGCCCTGGCTTTACAGACACATATTCCTAGGGCCTGATACACCCAAAAAAAGCACAGTCCTGGACAGATGCACCTCGCAGAGTCATATCAAATCCAATACACTTGCAGGTGCAATTTCCACAAGAAAGGTGAAAGAAGATTAAAACATTTCCCAAGGAAACATGAATCAAAGTATGCCCTGAAGAGAAACTGACTCACATCCAGCAAGACAAGGCGTGCTCCCCCCACACAGCCAGTCTGCAGCCAACACTTTATAGAAGTCTAGTGCCACTCTAAAACCCACAATTAGTTTACATTTCATCCATTCCTTTATGTGATTATTTCCCCAGGTTGAAAGGATCTCCTTAGCAGCCTCATCAGTCACGGATTGATTCTGACAACTCCCTCAAGTGGCTCTTTAAGGAGACCAGACTCCAAGGCACCTTCAATTATCATCCTGTCTCAGGCTGTGATCTAGATGTGCATTTGAGGCAGTTCAGAGCCTGAAGCTGCCAAACTTCAGCTCCTGCTGCTGTGTGTTGTTTGACAAATCAGTGAATTCAATGGATCATTACACTACTACAGAGATACTTTTCCTAAGACTGCACAGATTAATTGCTCAGTGCCTTCCAGGGCACCTGTCAGAGATCTTTGTTGCCCTGAACTTAACAATAAACTTTTGATCCCCAACATGATCCACTGATCTCCGTTCAAATAACCCAGCAGCAGTGATCACGTTGTCACACACTTGCAGGCACAAATTCCTGTTACATTTCCTGGAGTAACACTTGGACGTAGAAGGTAAAACAGAACCTGAATTTCACTACAGCAGGTGCTGTGCAAGCTGAGTGGAAGACATGATACAAGATAACCACAGGTAGGCAACTGTATCAAGAGGAAAACTGCAAAAAAAACCCCATTACATTGTTATACACAACACTGTGTTCCTCATTCCAGGAGAGAATATTAAAATGCCCATCTAAGTTCACTGGAGGAAGGCAAGTTTGCAAGAACACCTTTGGTCAAGTCAGGTAATGTTAGGCTGGAACATCAGGCTGATTGTAAATAATTGTGTGGGTCAAAAAACCTTCGAGGCTGTCAACCTGTCACGGCACCCTTGATAGAAAAGTCTAGATTAACAGAGCAGTTCACCTAAATCTGCCATGATGGACTACAGAGTTCTGTGAGACAACATTCCTGACTCAAAGCCCAGATTCCCCAGGAGTCTTTCAGTGTCTGTGGCCACAAATGGTGCTCAGATCAGAGTTCAGTCATGTACTTAGTGAAGGAAAAGAAAAAGCCTGCAGAGAGATTCAGAGGCTTACAGAGTCAGAAATCATGCCATGAGCATTATTTCAGTAAGTCTCAGAAAGGCTTAAGGGAAACTACTGGCAATGTTTTGGAAAAGAAAAGAAGGGCTTCTGATCACCCAAGCTGTGTGCACCAAGACATGCAGTGGCCATTCTCTCTATGAACATAACTGCATTTTCATGTGTATATATGTACAGCAACATCCCACACTCAGAACCAGGGGGGTTTTTTCCAACAATTTGCATTACGAAATATTCCAAAGTAGGTTTCATTTTAGAAAGGCAGAAACTGCCCACTGCAACAGAGGCTGTGTGCAAATGAGTGCCCAGTGAATGAAGAAAGCCTTTTGCTTTTGCAAATGTACTTCATGGTGATTAGTGAGGACAATGGCTCTGCTCTCACTTCTGCAGAATTAATTGTACAAGGTGTGTTTTAACAGCCTCTCTTATTCAGAGCAGCAATGAAACAAATTGTGTATGACTAGAGAGAAAAAGGTGAGGCTTCTCTCGAAGGACAAAGTCACAAGAAAGCAGAAATGTCCTGCAGCATGGCAGTCCAGATGTGGTAGGGAAAGTAATTCAGCTCATATAAACAGAGATGTTTACTGAGACATTCAGCAGCCCAAGGAAGTCATTACAAATAAGCCACAAAACTTCTGAAAACACAGTTAGAAGGATGAAACATGAGAAACAGTGTGGTGCACCTTGAGAAAGCACCCATGACTACCTTTCCAAGGGGTCCTCTGGGGATTTAGCTGAGTGACTGACATCAGGTTTAGAGAAGTGTACCTTTTAAACTCACAGGGTTTTACGTAATCAGGTCACACACAGCTGCCATGTACAGTAACAACAAATTACTACTGAATTCATAACTTCTCACTGGATTGCTCAGTAGAGCACCATGTTACAGTGCTTCTTCCCAGTTGGAGCTCTGAATTCAAGGGGCTGTACACCTGGCTACTGTTTGCATATTAAAAATTAAAGGGCACCTCCACCAAATGACATAAGAATAGGGTAAAATTTACATACGTGCCCATAAAAGTTGACCTTCTGCTCCATGCGACAAAACAAAACCAAAATGTTGGCATATAAGCGTGCCGTTGGGGAAAGGATGGAGTACCTACACCTCACACTCACTTCAGTCAACCAGTTTAGGGGTGCTCAGGTCTGTGCAGTTCATTCCATCCCCGTTTCACTCGCTGGCCATGACAGGAAGTCTGGTTGTTGTAAGTTAGCATCAGACATTGCAGAACTGCGCTGCTAAAGGGAAGAAATTATTTGAAAAGAGCTAGAGGCTACACATGTTCATTTTTTCATTTGACCACAGAAACCAAGCGCCATGTACTCAGCTGAAGACTTACACAAAGATCCCCTGGCTAACAACTGAAATATAGCCATTTCAAAACACACAAAAAAGGTGAATTTTAATGGTCCTTTGTGAAGCTACTCTACAAAGACCAAGAAGTGGATTCACTTTTGCAATGCCATACTGTTGTTTAACAGTATTCAGAACACAGAAAGCAAATGACAGAACAGAGATTCAATTTTCAATATGAGTTTATTTATTACTTTAAGTCTGAAACAGTGAGGAAATTCAGACAAAGAAGTTCTGCTACCAGTAAGGAAAACAAAAGTCACTACTGGAAATCAGCAAGATCAAGTCTAATATTAAAGCAAATTAAGCACTCATTTCACACTCCTCAGCAGAATATGTGGATGCTCATCACTTCTCCCCGAGAGGTACAGATCTGTAAATGTTTATGCCATCTTCTCCAAAGGAAAAAAAAAAAAAGTTTTCCACCATAGAAGAAATTTACATTGACATTAACAATTGTACTAATGACTCAGCTGTTTAACACATAGAAAAAAAAAAATCAATGTTTCAGAATGTGAGCCACATGCATGAACACTCTCTCAGGTGTTAGTTTTTGAAGTTCCCCAATGTATCCAACAGCCAAAACGATGCATAGCATCAAAATTTGCTCTCTTTGGCAGGTTATTTTAGCAAAGATTTTAAAAGCTAAATTACCAAAATTTAATTTCAAGGCAAAGATGCTGCTGGATAAAATTCACAAAATAAAACAATGAAGATAAAAAACCCCAACATACCCTGTTAGGTACAACAGCACTGCCTGTGGCAACACACATAAAGAAGGTTAACATTAAATCACAGATCCCTGCATTTCCCCTCACCCTGTCAATTGAATGTGGCCTGATCTGGTGCTGCTACCTACATGACCCTGTTACAGATGCACTGCTTCTGTAATGAGCTTTGATCATTAAATATCCAGGTGCAACATTTGGCACAAATGAGTGATTCTTGCTTGGCAGTGTAACACAGTCTGAAAGCACAGGGCAGTCACAGATCAACAAAAAACAGAGCACCTCCCACAGGTTCTATTTCTACTTTTAACATGAATTTACTCAGTCTGTTTTTAGTTTCCACACTCCCTTTCTTAATATAGCTGTGAAACATGAAAATTCAACTTCGTTTTGTGTTTGGGTTTTTTAATCATGTTCTAGAGGACAACTTCTCTAAATCTCCTCTTTTCAGCAGGGAAGAAAATCTCAAATGAATTTAACACTTGATAACGGTTTTCTATAGGTTAATTGAAAAAATCAGTAATGCTAAATGACTTTAGATGGCAAATGTATTTAGAAAGTGGTCACTTTGTTCCACAAACTCTGTGAAAATATTACATATAAAACTAGAGAAGTGAGACAATGTGAAATGAGCGGTTCACATTAATTCTAAAATAACATGTAATGCATTGTCAAACATACGTTTCTGTTATAAATGAAAAAAAAGATGATATTTTTATTGCATTAATAAAGGTCTGGACTGCAGAAAATAGAAATGGCTACTGTTGTACTGTGGTGCGTCACAAGCATCAAAAGCTTTGATTTAAGTACAGCCTTTATTCCCCTGCTTCATAATTTTGCAGTTACATCAACATGAGGTCTGCATCTCTGCCACTCTCCAACCCAGGCACTTCATCCTCTGAGAAAGTTTTCAGAATAAATTAATACAAACATTTCTCTTCCCTTTTCTCTTTCAACCTTACCTACACCCTGACCTCTCGTTCAGGGCAGTTTCACAGCTGATATATGATATAATTTTTTCTAAACATGGCCTTCTGATGCTGTAAGCCTATGTCTTGTTATGAGCTTGCACAACTAAATTGTCACTAGATATTTTTATTCTTGAGTCTTTTGCAATAAATAAAGATCATGAAAAAAACAGGTGATCTTTCTTTCCAAAAATTAAGGGATTAAATATGGTTTATATCATTTTACAAAAGCAGGTCACCTCTTCACATGAAAAAAAATAATTCCTGGGTATTCAAAAACAGAGAAATCATCTTCTGTCCTCAAAAAGAATTTCCCCTGAAATGAGCATGCTTGTATTACAGAGAATCACACACTGCACATTCAAGGAAGGCACCACAGATTTCTGGGAGTATAAATTCTCCTGGCTGTGAATCATCCCTTCACTCAAGGGATTCTTGGAAAAATATGCAGAAACTCACACATTTCCCAGTGACTAATCCAACTCTAGTCACCGTGAACTTTCCCTTAATAATTGTCCTGAAAGCACTTTGCATCTGAGAAAGAATGAAATATCCGTAACGGATCAGCATCCTGGAGATTTACACCTCACCACCTGCTTGCTCTACAAGCTTAAATATTGTAACTTTGGGCCCTAATTTATTCATGTGCTATAAATGCTATACAACAGATCATGCTGACAAGTCACAGCTTCACAGTTACCCACCCAGTGTGCATGGATTAGTTTCTGCAAGAAAAGGGCCCGTTACAAATTAAACAAGCAAATCAAATCCCTCTGTACGTGGAATCCAAACTTTCCTTCTCTCAAGCAAAAATAAGTTCATTCTCACAAATGCCTGTCTGGGTAGACAGGTGAGACTAACCTTGGGATTTAATGCTTAATGCTGGGCTGTGAAAACATCTCCTCAAACTTATTTCACACACAGCCAGAAATACAAGACCTATATATAACCCTAAGTCCTCAAAACCCTGTGATTCTGTATCAGTCACTAACCTTTCACTGGGTCAGGTGAGTGTTTGCAACACTCACCAAAACTTACTTCACATTCAAGAAACAGAGAAAATATCTCCTACTGCAGTCAATGACAGGCTTCACTGAAACCAGAGTTAGTGTGCACAGCAAGAAATATAAATGAGGGGAAAAAAACCCAAAACACAATGGCTTCAACGCATGGATGACCTGATGAAATATTAATAGCACACTGCAACATACAAAGCACGACAGGAAAAAGAAATATTAAAAAAAAACCAAGCCCCGCACAGCTCCTCAAAGCAAAAACATCTGTCTTCAGAAGTTAAAGCAGTATTTTGGCACTCATCAGTTAGGCAGCTTAGGATAGACAGTACTGAGGTCTTCAGCCCCACAGAAAGTCCCACAGCCCACCTAGGAAACATTAGGTTATTTTCAACAGTTTAGAATGAGGACAATCGGTAACACAAAGAAATAACATTAACAAGCAAGAGGCAGAAGAAAAAGCTCCAACATTGTAACCAACACCTACAGGTATTTCCCTGGGTGATCTTGTCAGGGTGTGTAAAATGTCCCCATGCAGAGAACAACAGTGAGATGGCTGAAATAAGCCCAAGCCTGGGTGAACACAAGCACATCTAGCTCAGCCCTGCTTCCTTCAGGTATTTGCAGAGCTCTCTGCCGGCCTCCCTAAGGAAGCACATGGTGCTGGCATTCATTTTAATTCACTAAGGAACCCTGCATGCCAAACATCCATGATGAAAGCATTTCCCAAAGGTGCCTTGCTTCCTTCCATCCGTTAGGGTGAGAGGTTGTGCTGGAATCAAACAATGTAGGAGAGGTAAGGGACGTATACTACACAGTCAAAATTAAACTGAGTAAAACAGCAGCAGCACTAAAACCTTCCTGGCCTGCACTGAACTCAAAAAACACTTCAGGACAGGCATCTCCTCTCTGTCCATTGTTAATTTTTCCCCTTTCATCCAGAAGGGAACTTGATGCTTCCATAAAACGGAAAACATGGGTAAATTTTATTTACCTTTTTTTTTGAAAGCTGGTTATTTACCAGTCTCTCCTAACTTCACAGGTTAACAAGAAAAAAAGACACCTCACAGTCACTTAAACTTACTTTCAGCCTACAAAGCATTACACTTTACAACAGCAGAGTCCCAGTAAATCCAAGAATAAGATTGCACAAGAGGATCAGAGTTTCCTTGCAGCAACACCTACTCTCTTCAGCAAGTCTCATTACCTTGGACATGCTCAACAGCTCACCTGTCCTCATGAAAATTGAAATACCACCCGAGAACGCATTTGATTTGAACAACTCTTGGCTGCACAGCTCTACAGGAACAAAAGACATGCACAGGTTACCAACACGGTTAGGACAACTCCGGAAGGGTGTGAGCAGACACTGATGGGTTGCTCCTTCCCCCCTCTTGCAGGTGGGCAGGGAGGACTGGCAGGAGTAGAAGAGCTGGTACATAAAGCTCCCTCTCTGGTTTGCAAAGTTGGAGCTTACCAGATGCTAAAATAAAATCCAGTGTTTGAAGAATTAAGAAATTGCGCAGCACCATTCTCAGCACCACGGTAACTCCCAAGCTAAAGAAAAAAGAGTGACCAAAAAGCTCAGTTCTCTGTTGAAGTTTGTGGTCTCACTTGATATGTACCAGCTTAAAATCTGGACTGTTGATCTACTGCTGAAATAGCATAACCTTCCCTATAGGACACATCCAAGCTGTGTTCCTTCATTTAGGGGGAAATACAGAGGTTTCTCCCCAGTTCCTTTTTGTTAGAAATTCCTTTTGTATATGGCAACTCAGGTCTTTCAAAAGGTCAATGTAAAATCTGCGGTACTTGGACATGGTGTGATCTGAACCACACAATGAAGACAGAGACTGTTTACACCAGATTTCCTACCCTTTGTAAATCCTCACTTCTTACCACACCAAAGACCTGGATCTAGAAAGAGTTTTCTGAAGTTTCTCATCCAGAGAAACACATCTGCAGTGAGCAGGAAATAGCCTTAATTTTAGTAACTCTTTCACTCTATTCTAAACAGAAATCCTGGCAGGTTTTTAACAAAAGGGATCTTTTCATGAGCAATGCAATTTAAAATACACAGTAGTGCCACTTTTGGGCCCATGGGGTTGTGCAAATATTTATATAAGTATAGCTAATCCTGCATCTCTCCCTTGCCTGGGTCAATTTATTCCAGAATGAGAGCAGTTGCCCTTTTGTTGTTGTGAGGTTTCAGTTAAATCGCTTCAAAAATAATATTAACTAAGCTTGAAAAAGGTCATTGTAATAATTACAATCAAGTCTGGCTTAGAGGAATTTGAGTGTTCTTCAAACATTTACAGTCCATCAGCAGGAAAATCAGCACTATGACAACCAAAATTCCCAACACTATACAGGGCAGTTAGAGAGCAGAAAAAAACCCCCTTTTTTTCTTGATCTCCAAAGAGAGAGTATTAAAATAAAGTATAAAAGTTGGACTCCATCTTTGTTATGCATTAGCAGCCTATTTTTGTGTCCCAAAGTTAAAGAACTCTCCTCACTATCTGATTTAGAAACACAAACCCATAGCAGATGCAAACATTGATTTTTCTGCCTTCCATAAAGAGCACTTGCCAAACTTGAGTTGAAATAGCACACACAGAACAGGAAACCATCTTAACTTTCCCACTTGTACTGAATATTAATTCTTTCTGGACTGACACACACACACAAATAGCAACCATTAAGATCACATCAGAAATATAAGTGTTTGTATAGCTTACGTGTATTGATATATTATAATATTTGAGAGGATAATTCTCTGCCCTCAACCACTTAAAAAAAAATCAAAAAACAAAAATGTGGGTTTTGTCACAAAGTCAACACAATCCACCAGCATACATTTGGGGTCATTCTTATTCAAGAGGCTACTCCATTCAATTCTCAAACAGGAAAGCTTCAAATCCATCATTTTTCCACTTTTCTAGCAAAAAGAAAGCCTGAGTCTCAGTCAAAAGAAGCAAGAGCAACATACAAATAACTAACTACATAAATAAAATACTTCCTTCCTCTTCAGCAAAAACACTGTCAGCAAGTTAAAACTGCAATGACTTTCATTTCTAGTAGACCAGATACGGTTCATGGTGAGTTGAAACAACTGTTCATATCATATTCTGGAACAATACCTGCAAAGTACAGCTTGTTGGGGCAGATTCATTGCTTTTTGAGCCAATAAAACAATATTTTGCATATTTGTGCTTTAGAGTAGGACACATTTTCAGACCTAAAGTTCCCATCATTATACACGTCACTGAAGCATTCCTCAGTTTAAAAAACTGCTGCAGTATTACAATTTTCAGGGAGAGAAGCAGATGGCTTTTGGGTAAGTCACAGGTCTGGAGAAATATTCCCTGTTCTAGCAATGACTGCCTGTGGATCTGGAAGCAAGTCATGACCCTGCTGGATCACCCAGGTTTAAGTGTCAAGTTACAATAGTGACTTTCTTTTAAAAGCATTAAAATCCATGCATAGAGCAAACTTGTTAGTTTATTACCACAAACACACACCACCCCAGGAAGCTTTGATAAAACACAATGACAAGACAGGACTGAAAAAGCTGACCCCAAAATCTGGAGTGCACAGTCTGTACAGCTTTAAACTGTCCCCTCTGGGCAAATGGCTACAACAAGACTTCAACTACACGGTCACAGACTGGTGTGGCCAGAGGACTCTACGGCCTCCTTCTCCCACTGAGTGGTCATTTTCTGGTATGTTTTAATCTTATTGCTCTGTGTGTAAACCTCAGGCTTTATTTGCTAAACAATATTCAAGCACTGCTCTCATAACTGAATTGTATATGCCCCCTTAGGACTTTTTTTCTGGCACAGTACCAGCAATGAACTTGTACTTGCACTCACATCATTATAGGAAAGGATAATTACCCTCATTTGTCACACAAGAAACTGGGACAATGAAAGATTATGATCCAGTGTACCTGTTAATTAGGGTGTCCAGACCTGTTTGCTTTTTCCCAGAATACTGAATATGACCATATTTTCACCACCAATGATACAAACATCCTCCCAGACAACCAGTCTCTATTTCCACTATATCACATTTCCAGTTGCAGATCCATTCTTCACAAGGAATGAGACAGGAACCAATGGAAACAGTGGCAGAGATTTAATACTTGTAAGTCAGGACCATGAAGAGAAACTGCTCAGAAAATCCCAAAATAATGCAAATTCTCAGTGCCTGTCTTTGCAACCTCACAGACCCCTGGGTTTTGAACTTACTGTGCATTTACCAAAAAAACCCAAAACCTTCTAAAAATCCACACCTCAACTGACCAACACCAATACCAAATGCCAATGATTCTGGCATTTCAGACAAACTATTCAATTCCTTTATTGAGGACAAACACTACTTAGAAGCTGTAGAGAAAAATCACGCTCACAATAATTTTTAAAATTTTACCATATAGTCATATGCAAGCACTGTAATTACATTACACCACCATGAGCTGCACAAATCACAGAAAGCCCAGGCTGAGCTTTCTTGGCATCAATTGTGTTCATAAGAACTGAGGATTAGCCTCACTTTATTCTCATATTCTAGTTTTTGCAACCCTATGTAGCTTTGCACTCCCCTTCTATTTCCTGACCTTGTTATAAATAGTGGGTTTAGTCAGTTCCAATATCAACTAAAGAGACAACACCAACTCAGGGCCTTGAAACCACCTCATCTCTCACAGCTTCATCCTCCTAAGTCACAGGTACTTTCCAATAATGGTCCTAAATAATGATTTCTATCCTGAGACAGCAAATTGCCCAAGAATACCAAAATGTGAATTCAGTTTCCTTGTACTTGAAAGTGTTTGGTTGGTTCTTTTTTCTTTTTGGAGAGAGAAGTGGTAAAGAAGAATTACTCACTTGAATTTATAAGACATAATGATGGAAAATATTCTGTCAATTCAGAGAACACAAACACCATCATATTCAAAGATGAAAACTCTGAGAACAAGGCTAAGGATAAAAGCACATTAATCATATTTAAGTAGTGTTAAATATCTAAATAATGAGCTGCAGAAGATTCTTTGTCTACACTGCAACAATTCAAAATATTCTCAGCAAATTACCAAACTCTTTCAGCCAAAAACTTCATAATGTTAACAAAGGCTTGTTAAATTAGTATTTGACAAGTACATCAATTTATTAGTAACTCCAAGTTCAGGTACACGTTGCAAATACTCACAGAAACCTTCAATCTTGTCAGCTGTCTTGCTCCATGCTACCTGCCTAGTTTCCATTATGACCTGAATAGTCCTCCTTTCTGGGCTGCTCTTCTTAAGACTGAATATTGTCATAACAGTTCCCAATTCCAAGTTCCTTTTGATCTGGCTTTTCTCATATTCAGGCAACACTCCATAGTCTGTATTCTTTCTGGGCATTTTTTCTTTTTAATCAAACTTCTGTAGTCTCCAGTGTCTTGAAGAGAAAAAATATAAGAAAGAAAAGGGAGAAAATTCAATATTTACAACAGCATTTTCATTTCTTTAAAGATCACATTTATGTAGTTAGGTACCTAACAGAGACTTGTGCCCATGCAAATGCAAGGCAGGTACATGGCCAGCATTAACCCTTACTGGTTTATCCTGAAAGGAGGTACAAACAGCCTTCACAGAGGGCAGTTCCAGCAACATCAGCTTGTGTGAACTCTTGCACTGTATTAGAATTGAAACCTGGATGAGACCTACATGAGAATGTAAACCAGGTAACTGTCTTTTGAGAACTGTAATAAGGGGAAAACGTGAGTAATACAAACACTGAAATGTCTGCTACATCTAAAAAGTCTCAGTTTGTGCACTTTTAAAACTTCACGGCTCTGTTTCTCCTACACAGCCGACTTTTTCCTACTCACGTGTTGGGTGGCAGATTCTTGTGTGCACACACTGGGGACACGTCTTGGCACAAAACAGCCAAAAGAGGGACGTGTACAGAGCAGCTCTCACAGGTATTAGCAAGTTCCTGTGTTTTCTGGTCTCCCAGATCATTGCATCAAACAGCTAATTACGAGCCTGATTACTCCTTAGGGAGATTATTTACAAAAGGGATGCTCTGCAACCTGCTCCTTCATCCATGAATATCGTTGCCACACAAGGGCAGGGGTTGCTGCCACACAGCCGCAGCATCCCCCTTAACCTCACCCCTGAGCAGGACAGGTTTAAAGAAGCTCTGTGCATGCAGCCAGCAGCCACATCGTCTCCTCTGCTTCTCTTCCTCTCTCCCCAGACCGCTGCTCTCCATTGCAGGCAGTTTCAGTTTCCGTGTTCATGGCTAACTCGACCATGGCACTTCTCGCTTCCTCTTAGTGACTTCTGCCAGCCCTCGCCCCCTCGCCCTTGTCACTGTCTCCTGACTGCTCTGTGCTGCTCCCTCTCATTAATGTCACCAAACTGCCCTTTAACATTGTGTCACTACTGCTTTAGGGGCAATCTCTCTGACGCTGTCCGGTGAGATCTTTCCAATCCCTTTTTGAATTCTACCACTTCAGTAAACACTTTTTTTTTTAAGTTAACAGAGAAGCCACAACAGTCCCTGCTTACCTGCAGGGTGGCCTCTTCTGCACTGCCCACCGTGAGCCTGAAGTGCTCTAGAGCAAGAACCATCTCACTCCACGGTTTGCAAAACATTATACTCATTATTTGGTGTTTTATACTGGCTTGCTACAGTAATAGTAAGAAAATGGATTATTCTTTCCTTATACTACTGAAAAACTTCATGTACCCCAATCCTACAACTGGGAGGGAGTGAACAACTTTTAAGTATTGTAAGCAACAGGAGATTTCTTTTTTTTTTAGCCATAACATAACTAGTCCTTTTAGACTACCTGAAGATAATCAGATAATCATTTAAATTATGACAGGCTTGAACCTAAAAAGACAGCCATGGCCATCTTGTCTTGCTACAATGATTTGTAATAACAAGAAATGAAAGGAGGGAAAAATAAAAAATTAAACTAAAATCTTTGTAGAGTGCCTGTTTTTCTGACACAAAAAAAAGAAACCCTGTCTTCTCACTTTGCTCTTTTCATTAAGAATCGTAATTCTTAATTATGGGATTTGGGACAAGGTTTAACCATCTGAGCAACATAATTTCAATAATGAAAAACTGAACTTTTAAATGAGTATAGTTTTACAGAGGCAATAACAAAATATACATCAGCTCTGCCTTTTACAGTACAAGGTATAGCTGTTAAATGAAGTATGATTTAGAACAAGAAAAGAAGTTTCTACAAACAGGTATTTAATAAAAGGCAATGCAGCAGTTTTTTTGAGAGGTAAGTCCCTTAGTACAAAGGAACTGCCTCTCAGAGGTGGCTTCTTAAACAGTTTCTGCTGAATATAATATACTGGACTTCCCCTTTTAAAGGAGCTCTTTCTCCCAAAACCAGAGAAAACGGTGGTTTTAATCTAACTTAACTCCTACGTCATAAGCCAAGTTTTTGACTTAAGGTGGAAAGAATATTGCAATATTTGATCAACCTAACTGACCACTCCTAGACTGTTTTGGCTCCAGTTTAACATCACAGAGAGCTGCCTAAGAGTAACAGATTTAACTGAAGCCCTTGGCATTAGACCTTCAAATATTAGGAGTTGTCTTACACTCACCCACAGGTGCCCCCTCAGCCTTCCTTACACCCATGACTGCACAATTATTTGAATTAATCTTTCTACGCGTTCATGCGGCCGAATTCTGTGATGGTCCTCATCACCCCAGTACCTGCATGCCTGTAACCCAGCAGGGTGTGAACTACAAGATGCTGTGTGTAGTAGCAGCATCACTGCTCTTCTGCTGAAAAGTTGCTAAGCCTAAGTTGGACAGATCCAGCATCACTGACAGGATTCAGCAAGTGAGTTAATAATCACCGAAACATGCCACAAGCTCTATCTTAGACACAGATATGACTCTTTCCCTTTGACTGCAGGAATTACAGAAGCTAAATTTTGAAGGTGTCCTGTACCATATGCAGAACTTGGATCACTTGTTACTGTTTGTGTAAGACCTGTTCTAATAGGGTTTAATTGAAAAGCCTGACTGATTTGGAGTAAAAAGTCTAAAAGACATACTGCAAGTAACCAAGTGAACATGGGCATGAAAAAAAAATCAAACTCTATTTAATCTATCCTGTGTATTTAGTTTTACTTCATTTACTTCAGACTTGCACAAACAAACTCTTCTTAGAGGAAGATCAGTGTACAGCTCGTAACTCTCCTCGTGATAGCACAGAGAGGAAAAACTGTAGAAAAGGCAAGTTATAAATGTAAAAACTAGCAAAGAATATCTCAGATAAGCACTGGTGAATCCATAGTCTGCTATAATTTCACCCATACGACACAGCAGGTGCTTTCCAGACACACAAAGTTAACCAAGAAGTGCAATCCAAAGTTTGACTCCAGCCAATTTCTAAATTTTCTCATGTGTTCTGGGCATTGCAAAAGGGTTGTTGCATCCTCTGCCCTGAGCTCTGCCTTTGGATTTAGGACACCACCTCGCCATACGGATATCCACCAGTGACACCAGTGCCGTACCGCAGCACTAATAATTAATAACAACTAATTATCGTCCTGTGGGGGGAGCAGGGGAGCAGAACCACCGCAGACGGTGCCCACCTGCCCCGGGCAGGCCGGGCCCTCAGCCCGGCCAGGGCCGCACACGGCTGGGCTGCTGTCAGGCACTCGCCACACTGCCGAGCTTTCCTTCCTTCTTCTCGCCAGGCTGGGCTGCGGCGGGGCCCGGCCAGACACAAGGTGTGGGGTGGCAGGGCCCCCTCCGGGAGCCCCCAGACGCCCTTGTCCCCTCCAGCCCAAGTGCCACCGCCCCCAGCACGCCTGTCCCCGACC